>JALBCR010001603.1:0-301719 GCA_030710515.1 Abscondita cerata | reverse complement strand
CCATATATGTAGTGTTGAACTTATTAGCTTTTCAGCAGAATGATTACACGCGGCCATTAAAGTCATGGGTGTGGACAGCTTCGAATTGCGGTGAGACAGATTTGAATGACGCATATGTCGGGTGCTTTGATACTGTTCAATGATAACATTCGATCGTTCTTGTGTTACCCCAATGATCGTAGCATTTCTTTACTGATGTAGCGGGATGTACCTGACACATGAAACGTCATTTTATCATGCCAGATGTTAGAACCAGTAGCTAATGTTGAGCTTTTGACATAGGCGGTTGACACTATTATTAAAGAATTTGAATTATCATTGCTTAGTTACGTTCGTGTTTGATTGTTCGATGGCTTTTTAAATTTCTCTTGTACAGTTTTCAGCGTTGCTTTCATAGTCATTACCTGTTTGTTTATTTAAGTTGTTTGGTGTCGACAATAGAGCTTGAGGCAGTGGTTTGGTACTTCTTGCCTTGCTTGATAACGGTTGAATGCCAGGCTTATTCTGTTTACAGCTTTAATCCTCGCCGGCTTTTGGCTGGCTGAATTCTGAAGCCAGATAGACAGTCTGAATTAACTGTGTGTTATTTCATCTTTATTTGACCCAGTACAGTTTTGTTGCAGTTTACTGGATTGTTAGAATTTATATGGTTTGCACAGTTTGTCCATTTATTTCTCTCCAGAGTCATGTAGCTCGTTTTGTTTGTTAATATTCAAACACATGGCAATAATGTGCCTGCTTATTTGTTTTTACATTACCACATGTAGGCATGATAAAATATTTAATACATGTTACACGTAATAACAAATTAGAATCACGTGTTTGCGTAGTGGGCATTGCGGTGCTTTTTTGTACACATCACGAGCAGAATACCTTAATGATTTAGACGAAAGATGAATCGTGTTCTTTGTTGCTTCGGGTGCTGCTATTTCATTGCGCAATGTTTACCAAGACGGATCAATTGCAACATATATTTGCCGACTTCAGTAATCTTCTACACTCCTATCAAGAAATTCGAATGCATATATTTTAAAACACCCAATATTCGTGCTAACTTTTGTTGTTTCGTTTGCTAAATTAAAGTCTCTATATCAATTTTATAAAGCGTTGATCATGTTTTAAAATGCTGCCATGGTCGTTAGAGTAACATTTAACACATGTAGTTGTTAAGCAAGAGAAATGTTTTAGTGTATTGTAAAAATTGTCAGTTGGTACTATTCATCGCATTTTTACTTTTTCAACTGGCACATTATTTCTTCGAAGTTTCACACTTTGGTTTGTATTTTATTATGTCAATGGCTGTAATATTGCGTGTTTCTCAGATGTTCCTGGTTAAGAACAGCATTTACAAATGTCGTTTTGGGGATGTGGCCACCGGAATTCACTTAGAGGGTCGGCTTAACGTAACATAGAAAAGTTAAATAGCCAAATGAACAGTTACATTGCATATTTATTATTCAGTCCAGATATATGTGTGTACAAAATATTGCATTTAGCTGATGCAGTAGTACTGCATTTTGATATACACTCACTTGATGACTATAATACAAACCAATGTTGTAATAGTCTGACTTTAGTCTTCTATGCCTCAAAGTACCCAAACTTTTTATAAGCGAAAGAATTTGTTGATTTGCGAATTCTAATAAAACTCATTTGTAGCGTTACCTGAATGTGCATGGTTGCTTAAATTCAGTTCTGTTAACATTATTTGTTTGATTTAGTGTTACATTTAAAATTCAAACTTTATTCATACTTGTTATTCAAAATGTTGAAAGAAAGCAATGGAAAACACATTATTGAATCAGATGAAAGCTTGTTGTACTTCGTTCAATTACGTTTTGTCATTTGCTCAAATTTTCATTTATAACTTGAGAAATAAAAAGTAGAATTTTTTTTTTGAAGCTGACATAGTAGTTTTAAGTTTGCAGGAGTTGGTTTCCTGTTATTGAATAATATTACGTTTCGTTTTTGTTTTTTACTAACAAAACATTTGTTTTTTAATTTGTTGTCGTTTTTGAGATGATTGCAGATTTGATTTTGGGGACGAGTTATTTTTCTGTATTATGTAGCTTCGGTATTACTTTATACTATTTGGTTTTTTAAAGAAATTTCCCACTCTTCGTAAAATAGTCAAGAATTTAAATAACATTGCGAACATTTATCTAAATTCAATGTCTTGTTTTTCCATTGCTTCTTTTTCAACATTTTGAATAACAAATTATGAATAAGTTTGAAATTTTAAATGTAACACTTTCGTAAACCGATATGTTCTTAAATTTAATTTAGAAGCAGTTATTAAATACCATCATTCAGATAACATACCGTAAATGAGGTTTGCATTAAATTGATTCCGCAAAATGTGTAAATTCTTAAGACTTAGGTTTTTCACTTTATAAAAAGTTTTAGATTGCTTTGGGGCGCTTCATAAATTCAATCCGTTTCTATTTTTAAAACATTGGTTTAATATTTATAGTCATCGTAGTGTATATCAAAATCTGAAATTATACATCACTCAGAAACTTCGCATCGAAACAAATTTTAATATTTTTGTACACATATATAGTTTGAATAATAAATATACTGTCTTAATGACCATTTACGGTATTTAACTTTTTCTAATATTTACGTTAAGCCGACCCTCAATAAGTCAACCCAGAAGGTTCGGTTGGCCGCTTTCCAGGTCCCTATTTAAAACGGTATTTAATAAATGTATTCTTGTAAGGAACAGTATCCTAGTACGCAAATATTACAGCCGTTGTCCCAAACTCATTTTTTCACTAATGCTTTCATAAAGTGTCCCAAAATAAGTGTAAGAGCCGAGAAATATAATGTAGTTGAAAGAAACAAAAATCTACGTGGAATAGAACTTAATTTATAAATGTTTTAGCTTGACCAATTGTGAAGAACTTTCTAATACATTTTTTAAAGTGCAATTTATCTTGCCAAGTAATACGTAACAATTTAAAAATGAGTTTTTCTGTTTTCTAGCGACTCAAAAATATGTAGCGGCAAGGTATGATCAACGCTTTTGTAAAGAGTGAAATATAGAGACTAATTTGTAAACCAAACAACTAAAAGTTCTTACGAATGGTAAGATTGTTTTAAAATATATGCATTCAGATTTCTTGTTAGGAGTGCTGAGAGGATACTGAAGTCAGTAAAATACTATGTTGCTTCTTAATTGACGTATTGATCCGTCTTGGTAAAACATTTACTTTGAGATTTAGGAAAACCACCAAAACATGTGCCAAGCTCCGCATATTTTTTCTCAAGCAACCAAAATTTTGATTCATCTTCGTCTAAATCCTTAAAATTATTCTATAAATTGGTGTAACAAAAAAGAAAACACCAAAAACACTGCACAAAAACTATACTCAAACACGTGGTTCGATATCTAAGCTAAGCTAGTTTTGTTGATACGTGTAACGTGTGTGTACATCATGCCTACATGTGAATGTGGTAAAACGTCAGCAGGCACGATGATTCTATTGCCATGTGGTTTACTATACCATTTGGAATGTGCTCATTTAACCCAAAACGAATACATGACTCTGGAGAAATAAATAGTTGGATTTGCAACAAACTGTGCAAATATAAATTTAACTTCAAACCAAAAAGAAGGTCATATAAATTCTAACAATCCAGTAAACCCGCCACAACCAAAAACTGTACCGTTAAATAAAGATGAAATAACACAGTTAATTCAAGACGCTGTCAATGCAACACTTTTTAAATTCAACCACGAAATTGTTAAACCATTAATGGCGAAGTTAAAATATTTAAAAAACCTAAACGACCATCTCGCACAAAAAATAGAGATAAATAATCGCATTCCGACGTTATCAAACAAGGTAGAAGTACCCAAAACTTACTGCCTCAAATACCGTTGTCAACACCAAACAACTAAATAAACAAACAAGGTCAAATGATATAAGTAACACTTTTGAAACTATTACGGAAATTCCAAAAATTACATCGAACGAAATCAAATTGCAAGACCTTGTGCTAAACAATGATGAACAAAGTTCTTTTAATGAAATAGTACATCAACCACCTATAAGGACTCAGAATGGCTAAAAGTAAAATCTAAGAGTAAAGCTCCAACATTAACTACTGGTTCTAACAATGCTGAGCTACATTGAAAGGCGTAATTAAAAATTACGTTTCATGTGTCAAGATTGCATCCCGACACTCAATTAAAGAAATCTCTGATCATTTGATTAGCAAAAATTTGTCAGATGTTATCATTGAACAATTAACATCAAAGCACCCCCGACTTATATGCATCATTCAAAAATCTGTATTCCACCACAATTCCAGAATACATTTCTATCGCCCACCACTTGGCCTAATGGTACGCGTGTAAATCGTTTTTTCTGGAGACTCACAAAACCTCTGCTGAAAAACAAATAAAGTTCAAGCTACTACATATAAATATTCAATGTATAAAAAATAAGCTAAATCTAATGGAAGCGTTTCTATGTGATGAAGACTATACGGTCGTATTAAGTAGTAAACATTGGATGACTGGAACAGAACTGGGAAGTAGCTTAATAACTGGTAAATGGAAATTATCTACGGCTTACTCCAGAACTAACCTTTCCCACGGTGGGTTTTAATTCTAAGTAAATTAGACAATGTATGTACGACTCAATTAATTAATATCAATAAGATGTCAATTGAACTACATTGCAAACTCAGTTCAATTGTGTGTAACTCATATAATACTACAGTCCTTACCGTTTACCGCTCTCTTGCAGCTACTTTAAAGTATTCTTAAACAACACTGAGCACATCTTATTGAATTAACTAAATATTAAAACATTGTGATATGTGGAGATTTTAACGTACAACTTAATACCAAAAATGATAACACTACACAACTATGTAATTTACTTAGCACGTTTGGATTTACACAAATAATTAAAACACCAACAAGAGAAAATAATTGCCTAGATAATATATTCATCAACTTTAATATAAACAATTTTCAATCGGACAATATCGATCTTAATTTATCCGATCATCTCGGGTAGGTAATTACAATTGACAGTACAATAAAAACACGATGTTACTACAAAAAGCGTATGTCGATGTATCACATATTGTGGTCGTATTTTGTTGTTTAACGTATTGAGTCAAGTTAATTGAAATTACTTAACCGACAAAAAAATAATGCGTTTAGCGCGACTTTTCCTGAAAAAAAAGTTATATTTAAAAGCAACAATTGCAATGGCGTAAGATGGTTTTTACGGAAAACCTAAAGTTTCAAAGAAATTCTTATCATTTGATTTCTGAATTATATAAAAATATCGCACCAATGAACTTTTAGCTCTAAAGCGCGATACTTATTCGGCTTACAAAAATGCAATTCGGAAAGCCAAAATTTTCGCAAATAACTTAGCTATAAGTACCTCATCGAATCCAATAAAAAGAATGTGGAATATTGTCAATTCTCACAGATGTCCTAAGAATTTTACAAAACCTAACATATCTGCCAATGATTTTAACAAATACTTTGTAAATATTTTGAACAAACCGTGTTTAGTACTGTACAGGGTTCACATCCCCACCTCTAATTTGTACGGGTTGGGGAGAAATTATTTTTTTAAAATTTTAGGTGTTAAGTAGTAGTAAGCACTCGCAATATATTCGTCATTAAGTAAAGACGTATATTTGTATTTTAATAATTAATCATTTTGAGTATGTTCGTGTTTTCAAATAATAATAAAAAATATACGGTCCTTCGAGATTATTATTTAAAGCATTAAGCTTGCTTAAGGTGACGAGCAACGTTAAGTAACCACCAACTTAAAAATTTAATTTCCCCAAAGAAAATTCCTCACGGCATCCGCAAACGGCAAGTGGTCTTCAGCAAAAGCATTCGAAGAAAAATGCCCACACAATTCCTGTAAACGGTGAGTGAGTCTTTGGTTCATAATTTGCTTAATTCCGATCGGAAATAATTCCCAGTAATTTCATTCTATTTAGCATTGTCTGTAATTCCTCAAAATGACAAAAAAAAATTCGCTAACCGCCAAACGTAATGTTCTAAAAGCTAAATTATCTAATTTTATATCAGTTTTCAATGAAAGTAATTTGAGCAATTCCAATGAATTAACCTTAACAAATTTACGGCTGCGCTACTCAAATTTAGACGATGTATTTAAGCAATTTACGAAATTGCTGATTTATTAAATTCTCAAATAACTAATAATCATGATACGGATCATTACACTAATCCGCCGGCAAACCATTTTCAATCTTTTAATGAGTGTCAACTTAAATTACCTCCAATTTCGCTACCACATTTCGACGGTAACCACGACCAATGGCTTTGTTTCTATGATTCACAATGAAAATAAATTAAATGATTTACAAACATTACACTATTTAAAATCTTGTATTAAAGGAGAAGCTGCCAACGTAATTAAAAATTTGGCTACTACAGGAGACAATTATCAAATCGCTCTTGATATTTTAATTCAAAGGTACGAAGACAAAAGATTAATAATAAAAAACATGTAAAATCGCTATTAGAGTTAAATCATATTCCGAAAGTAACTGCTAAAGTATTACGGGATTTAATTGATAACACCAAATTGCATTTGAAAGTTTTAGGTAGGCAGGGCCTTCTTGTTCAATATTGGGACGTAATAATCATGTCTTTAGTTTTATCCAAATTAGATTACAATACAAAACGCGAATGGGAAGAAAAGAGTTCTGAAGATATCCCGAAATTAAACAATTTTTTAGATTTTCTTGATAAAAAGTGTAAGGTTTTAAATTCATTAGAAGCGGATAGAGTACCCAAAGCGTATTTTAATTACAATCAAAGGTCTGGCGATGAAATCAAACGTAATACCTTTCAAATTGCCAACTCTGCAATCAAAATTAAGTTACAATGTGCTATGTGCGATGGAAATCATTACAACAATCAATGCGAAAAATTTATTAACATGTCACTTCAACAAAGAAACGAAGAAGTAGAAAGATTGCAATTATGTCAAAATTGTTTAAAACCAATCATCAATCAGAAAATTGTCGCTCTTATTATCGGTGTAAAGTATGCCGTAAACGTCACAATTATTTACTACATGATTATCAATTTGATACAAAAGTTCCGAATGGCACACATGATACCGCGATTGCATCTACAAGTCTTTGTGCTGCAGTAAATGAAGTAATCTTGTCAACAGCATTAATTCAAGTTAATAAGTTAAAATTAATTCCCATCGACTTCTCAATTGTTGGTGTGAGTAATCATTTAAATAGTGTAAAATACATGACAAAACTAAAATTTTATCACTTTGCAGTCCTTATGAAAAATACATAAGTTGTATAGTTTTGCCAAAAATTACTTGTCAATTACCTATAAACAATTATTCAATTGGTCAAGAAAAAATTCCAACGAACTTAAAGCTTGCAGATCCAAAGTACAATATAACTAATCCTATTGACATTTTATTAAGTGCTGAAATCTTCTGGAAATTACTTTTACCCGACCGCTTAAAATAGACAATGCGCTTTACCTGCAAAATACGTTGTTGGGTTGGATTATAAGCGGGGTGTTGCAAGAAATGTTCAAACCAAAGATATTTTAAGTACCAATTTAGCCATTAGCGAAAACCTTGAATCTATTGTGTCAAATTTTTGGAAGGTTGACGATTACTTAAATAATAGCTTAGTTAAATTTACGACTGAAGAAAACTTGTGCGAAAGTTTGTTTGTACAAAATTACAAAAGAAATGGTGAAGGACGATTTATTGTTTCATTGCCATTCAAAGATTCTATTGAAAATTTAGGTAATTCAAGGACACTGCACTCAGATTTTTTATAACTTAGAAAATCGTCTAAATAAAAATACAGAATTAAAATCAGAATACAGAAAATTTATAAAAGAATATTTAACGCTAGGGCATCTTGAACATGTGCCCTCTGAAGAAATTAATCAGACAAAAAATACTTATTATCTTCCACATCATCCAGTAATTAAGCAATCTAGCTTAACAACAAAGCTTCGTGTTGTTTTTAATGCGTCACTTAAAACAACTAGCGGATTAAGCCTTAATGACACATTAATTACCGGTCCTACTATACAAGACGATTTATTTTCAATATTAATAAGGTTCAGGTCATATAGGTATGTAATAACGGCAGATATAAGTAAAATGTATCGACAAGTTTTAGTAGACCCCTCACATTGTAATTATCAGAGAATTTTCTGGAGAGATAATCCTGATGAACAAATTCAGACATTTCGATTAAAGACTGTCACCTACGGTATGTCTTGTTCATCATTTCTAGCGATTAGGTCATTACATCAGTTAGGGGTAGAAACAAAAAATGATTTTCCAAATGCGTCAAATGCTATATTACACGATTTCTATGTGGACGATTTATTAACTGGTGCACAAGAGTTGAGTTCAACTAATAAGCTTAAAAATGATTTAATCAATATTTTGGCCACAGCTGGTTTTACTTTGCGACAATGGGCTTCCACGAACGTTCTTTGCTCTCCGACTTAAATGACTCTGAAATTCCCAAAATAATTAGTTTGGATAAACAAGGAGAAACAAAAACGTTGGGTATTATTTGGAATTGTGATAAAGACGTATTAAAATATTGTGCCCCAAGACAGTCACGAAACGTATAATTTTAAGCATCACATCAAAATTGTTTGATCCTTTGGGATTGATAGGTCCAGTGATTTTAATAGGAAAGCTTCTAATACAAAAACTATGGACATTAAAACTTGACTGGGATGAGGCAGTCCCGAATCATATTAGTGAAAAATTTATACATTTTTTAAAGGAATTGCCGTTAATTCACAGCATTGAACTTCCTCGTTCACATGATGTAAATGAATTTGAAATTCATGGTTTTTGTGATGCCTCCGAGTCAGCATATGGAGCTTGCATATACTTAAAATCAATGAAAACATTTGTTTAGTTACTGCTAAATCAGGGTAGCTCCATTAAAAACATTAACCATTCCCAGATTGGAGTTATGCTCCGCAGTACTTCTAACAAAATTAACTCAAAAGGTATTTGCAGCACTTAGAATTAAATTAAAAAAATATTCATAGTGCTTTGTTGGTTAAAACATTCCCCAAACAATTGGCAAACGTTTGTAGCTCATCGGATAGCTGAAATTCAAAACCACACCGATCTAGATCAGTGGCATCATATAAACTCTGAAAATAACCCCGCTGACCTTATTTCGCGGTGCGTTAGTGTCGAAAAATTGAGAAACTCTAAACTCTGGTGGAACGGCCCTGATACGTTAAACCATAATCCATTTTATGCACAAGACATTTTCATTTCCTGGAAAACTTACCGAAGCAACGTAAAACTGCTTTAATTGTTATATCCAAAATAGATAATTATTTCATTCAAGTATTCCAAAGATTTTCAAGTTTTTACAAATTGCAAGAGTAATTGCTTATTGTTTTAGATTCGTTAAAAATTCTAAATCTCCCCTTAGTAGAATTAAGTCAATTTTATCAGTAGAAGAATTAAATAATGCTAAGAATTTCGTATTAAGTCACTTGCAGATTTCGTCGGAAATTGTAAATATAAGCAAGGGTAGCCCAATTAAAAGCAAAAATAAATTGATCTCGTTGAATCCTTTTATTGGTAAAGACGGTCTACTACAGTTGGAGGAAGATTGAGAAATTGTTCATATGATTATGTGTACCAAAGTATTTAAAGTTTTCTATTAGAACCATTACTCTCACCGATCGAAATCAGAAACATAATAAATAGTTTAAAAAACAGTAATACCAAAGATATTCTTGGTATTACAGTCAACTTAGTAAAATACAACTCAAGTTGATCCATTTTTCAATTTAGTTAACAGTGCATTTTCTGATGGGGGTGTTCCCAGATATCTTAAAAATTACCACCGTTATATACCGATTCACAAAAACGGCGACGCTAAACATGTACAAAATTATCGACCAATATCAATTCTACCAGTTTTCTCCAAAATATTTGAAAAGGTTGTATATATATGTTTGTATTTAAATATCTTGAAAGCAATAACTTATAATACCAAAATCAATTTGGTTTTCTCCCAAACAAACGAACATCTGATGTAATTTTAACCTTCGTCGACAATATACTGAACTGTTTTGAAAGTGGACAAGACTACATGGCTACACTTGTATATCTCTCTAAGGCTTTTGACTGCATTCCTCATGATACTCTTCTTAGGAAGCTTGAACTTATTTATAACTTTGACCTTAACGGCATATGTTTAATCAAATCATACTTAGCTAATCGTTTTCAATCTGTTCGTTTAAACAACGAATATAGCTCAATGCGACCTTTACTCTACTCTACCATTACTCTTTCTACTATTTATTAATGACATGCCCTACTATATTTCTAAGCAATGCCTATGCTTACTATATGCCGATGACACCACCTTGATATCAAAAAGTACCAATATTGACAACGTAATCACTAAAGCCAATTCCTGCTTAGAAAGACTAAACATTGGTACTCAGTTTATGGTCTGAACATTTACACAAAATTTACTATTATCATTAAAGCGTTTTGATTATTACAATCCGGTTTATGTAAAATTCTTAGGTGTCTGTTTAGGAGCTCAAAATTATCTTTAACGCCCACGTAGATTTGGGGACCCAAAACTTAGCTCAAATATATTTGATTACCAACCCTAATGATAAGGGAGGAATAAAAAAATAAATCAAAACAAAAGTTATAACATGTTTATTTACACACAAAAAAAGTAAATTATCAAAATGAATTTGTGTCAAGTTTTGACGACAATAAAAAAGAGAATATAAATTAATGATGAATTACAGATTAAAACAAGCATGTGCGGAGGCGGTGAAGTGTTAATTACAGTGAGATTGCGATACCGTCTATTCGCTTCTGTATAAATAGGCAATTCAGGTAAATAATATAATAATAGCTTTTTATAAATGCACTTAATTAAGATGTTTTGGGTACCTGTCAGAAGTTTGTTGCGAAGCGACTGTATCTATCTAAAACTGAGGTCCTTCTGGCAATCGGAAGACAAACTGGCTAGGGTACCAGCACTCGACAGTGAGTACAGGTAATTCCCAAATTGCGCTGAACAATTACGGTAACTTTTATTAGTGGTCCACTGCCCAGATGTTACGTTGGGTCGTGAGTAAGATTCCAGCTCGGCTAAGACAGCGAACACACCCAAATAAGCACAACAACAATTCTAGCGTGTGAGCAGCGAATAGTTGTGGGAGCTTTCCACGTCCAATATTATTGACACCAGACACAAAACCATGCGGAAGTCAAAACCAGACACATAGGTCAATCAACTCAATCACAAACGGTAGCAATTTAATCCAGGGGGGTAAACAAAAAATACATTTGAGTTTCCTTTTCGACATGAAATTAGCAAGTGAAACTCGCTTACCTGCAGAAGTTGGATGGCTTAAAGGGTACGTGTGTGTTTTTATTAATCCCGTTTAATTAACGGCAAATACTTAAATTGATGGAGATATTTTTAAACACAGGTGGATAATACAAATAAATGCAGAATAAAACAGCAAGCCAACCATCGGCACACACGGCTGGTTCAAGACAAGGATCGTCAAAAAGGGAAACCACAATTGTTAACAATTTTGATAACGAAAGAAAAAGAAAAGATATTTCCGCAAACGAAAATTATCGCGCCAAAATCAATTTAATACTTTAAGATCCATAGGCAACCCAAAATTCATACGTAAACAACACATCACGGAACGATACGAATAAAAATTTTCCAAAATCAAGTTTGAAATGTAACAATTTGTACTGCGTTAAAACTACAAAATAATGTTTCTATAAAAATATTACAGAGTTCATATTACGCTATATATGCAGATCTTATTACTTACTCTATAATTGCTTGGGGCCGTAGTACATCTTGGAGACGTATATTCAATGCAACGTCCAGCTGTAAAGATTATTGCTAACTTGGGTTATAAAGAGTGATACATTCAAAGAGTTTAAACATTTTAACAATGCCATCTATATTTATCCTAGAATGCCTGGTTTTATAAAAGCTAATTACATGAATTATAATTATGGAAATACTTTTTTACCAATATGATACTAGAAGGAAGGAAAACGTAAGAATTTCATTTTGTAGAATTACAAAAACTCTAAGTAGCCCAAGTGTTTTATAATTGCTTGCCATATGAATTAAAAGTATTACCTAATGAATTCTTTAAGAAAAAGTAAAAAACATACTTTCAATAAATGCATTTTATTTTTACAAAGAATTTCTTAATTTTAAGTTCACGGCGAACAGTTGTTAATATATTTTTTAGGACGAGTGTAAGGAATTGTACATATTACAAGCATAAATACATCTAGTACATTATTATTATTTATTATTTTTTTTTTGGTTTTTTTATCTCGATTTTTGTCGGTTTTAGTCGCAAGTCGGGCTGAAACCAAAACATTGCGGACCATTCATGTTTTGTGTTTGCGTGCATTTAAAAATTTTCTGACTGTGTTGCATGTGTTGAGTATGACTGCTTTTTTTTTTGTAGTGTAATGTATGTGTGTTTTCTATATTCAGTGTATGTAGGTTTTTGTGTAGTGTGTGTGGTATTGTACCTGTGGAAGACAGGATTATCGGTACTATGACCACTTTGTTCATCTTCCACAGACGTTTTACTTCTATGGAAAGATCTGTGTTTTGTGAAGTTTTCTGTGTTGGTTTTTTCCATGTTGTGTGTGTTGGGTATTGCTATGTCTATTATGTATGTTGTTTTGTTATGTTTGTCTATGAGTGTAATGTCTGGTCTGTTGTGGTGTATTGTTTTATCTGTAATTATCGTTCTGTCGAAATATATTTTATGTGTTGTGTTATCTAGTACTGTTTGTGGTATGTATTTGTAGTACGGTGTGTATGTGTCTATTAGTTTGTGTTGAATGGCTAGTTTTTGATGAATTATGTTTGCTATTTGATTATATCTGTGTAGATAATCTGTTTGAGTAAGTATTGTGCGCCCAGATGTAATATGTTGTATTGTTTCTGTGTGTGTGTGTGCATTTTCTACATTTGTCGTTTGTTTGACCTTCTTTGTCGACAGTCGGTTGACTCAGTTCGTGAGGATGTCTGCCTTGGAGGGGCCTTTTGGATCCATGATTGTTTTTGTGTTTGTGTTGTTTTTATATGTGTTTGTATGTCCATGTCTGTGTTCTGTAAATAAAGTGGTGTGTAGTTGTTGTCTGTAAGTCTAACTGCTTTGTGTAACTGTGATGTGTGTTGTTTTGTGTAGAAAAATGTTCTTAATGTGTCGATCTGTTTGTAGTGTAGTGTAGATATGTCTATGAGGCCTCGTCCGCCCTCACATCGGGTAGGTCAACCTCTCTGTGGCGGTTTTTGGGTGATGCTTGTTGTATTTTGTTAGTGTTGTTCGTGTTTTCCTTTGGAGTTCTTCTAATTCTGTATGTTTCCAATGTATGACTCCAAAGGAATATGTAAAATATGGGTATTGCGTATGTGTTTAGGGCTTTTTGTGATGTGTTTTGAATTTAATTGTGTTTTTAGTAGTATATTTAATCTGTCTGTGTATTCTTTGGTGAGTGTTTGTTTTATGTGTTTGTGTTGTGTGAGTTTAGCCTGTTCAGAATTATTATTATTATTATTATTATTATTATTCCCTTATTCTCAACTTTTAATGTTGGTTACGGTTTTATTACTAGTAAGAAAGTAATTCAACTCCTCTTGCTAGCCTAAAAATTTTCGGACTATGTGGCAAGTTTGCAGTATTATGGCACGCTGCCCCACATTAACGATTTTATTGGGTAGTCCGATGTTATTTAAGTTATTCAGGAAACCTTTGCTTAGGATACCCTCAACCGAGATCACAAAGGAAGAATTGTCACATTTCTCAGTTTCCATTGCCTTTTTAGGTCATACGCCAAATTTTCATATTTTGTGACTTTCTCTTGTTCAGTCTTCATAATATTGTGTGAAGAAGGTACCGCGATGTCAATAATGGTGCCTGTTGCTTCTTTCTTATCAATAAACACAATATCCGGTCTGTTATAGTCAACTGTTCTATCAGTTGTTATGACTCTGTCCCAATATAATAAGTGGTCCGTGTTTCAAGAATTGGCATCGGCTCATATTTATAGTAAGGAGGGGTGTAGTTTCTAGAAGTCCATGTTTAAGTGCAAGTTGTTGGTGGATTATTTTGGCTAGTTGGGTTGTGCCGGCCAAGATATGCCTTATCAGCTAGAGCTGGACACCCTGCTGTGATATGTTCGATGGTTTCTCCGACAGTTCCACATTTTCTACATTTATCTTCTATATTTAGCTTTAAACAATGTTTTTTGTATTTACGTGTTCGAATTACCCGGTCCTGTATTGCAATAAGGAAGCCTTCTGTCTCCGGGTATAACTGTGGATCACTAAGCCACCTAAGCGATGATAATTTATCTACGTTATCTGTGCAAAGATTCAGTGGAGTAAAACCCTTATCTGATTGAACCACTAACTGCATCAAATCGCTGTTAGTTGAATGGAAGTAACGTCTCATGTTATTTTCTTGATTTAAGCACAGATACTTAATATTAAGCAATCCTCTTCCACCTTCACTTCTCGGCAAGTACAACCTTCTCACTGAGGAGTTTGGGTGCAGGCTCCTAAATTTTGTTAGTAATCGCCTTGTTGTTCTATCTAGTTCATCAAGATCAGTGTCGGACCACTTCACAATTCCAAATGAATACGTCAATACCGGGACGGCCCAGGTATTTATTGCCGAACACAAATTACCGCCTGAAAGCTTAGTGTTAAGTAGCTTAGTTAATCTTTTCTTATACCTGTCAGTGAGCTCTCTTTTAAGCTCGGCATGGTCAAGTCGTTGGTTTTGAGGGGTACCAAGGTAACGGTAGGTTTCATGAAGAGGTAGTTGATCAATATCGCCCATGCTCTGTGATTGTTTTTATTATTATTATTATTATTATTATTATTATTATTATTTTCAGGTATGCACGATATTTGGGGATTGTTCCCATGTTGGATATTATAATGGGGATGATTCTAACTTTACAACTTTCCATTGGTCTTTGACTTCGAAGCTTGGATCTATATATTTACTAATCTTTTCATTATATGTTTTCCAAATTGGTATCGTTTGTCACTGCTATATCTATCAGTGTTACTTCTTTCTCTTTTTCTTCCAAGGGTAATATCAGGTCGGTTGTGTGTATGTTCTTATCAGTTATTAGCTTCTGTCCCAATATATTTTATAATCATCACTTTCAAGGATGTTGTTGGGTTCATATTGGATAGTATCTTTTCTTCTCTTTTGTCAGGTTGTATTTGAGCGTAATTCTTGGTGGAGGATCTTTACCCACATCTGTCATGCCTCATGTTTACTATTCTTTTTGTGCTATTGTCTCGACAGCTTCCTATTACATGATGGATCATTTTATTGTATTCTTATTATTCATTATGATTGTTATTGTTATCAACTGAACTGATACTGACACATGTTCAGTATAGTTTTAACACTTTTTTTTGTGTTTCTTTTTTTTTTGTTACAGATAGGCAGCTTTAGTTCACAGTTCCATTCCTTTGCGCTGTAAAATGGTATTTGTAGTGTACGTCCTCTTTAGTTTCATCTGTGTTTGACATGACCTTGACGATATTAATAATTTGTTAACCAAAGATGACTACAGAGTACCTTCATTTTCATGGGAAGTTATAAAAGGAATTTCCAAATCAAAATATAGAACACCTCTTTTTCACTTTTTTTACAGAATTTTTAGTAAGTACATTATAATAAGTCGTCCGAATCAGGACGTAACTCATAATATCTAAAAAAATTTTTGAGCCAACTTCTAATGAAACTTGATAGACCTATGCTATTGATTTATTTATTTACATGTTTTGTGTCCTAATCTGAATATTCAAAGAACACTAAATATACACTATATATATTTATTATGTAAAATATTTAAACAAATATTTCCTAATTGATTCTAGGTTGATTGTAAATTCAGGGCCATGATATACTCTTTTATAATCCACGATAGACAAAAAAGTTTATTAAGAAAAGTTTTACAAGTATACAAGACAATACAACAATATTTCTTTAAATAAATCATACGCTAAAGTGATTTTTGATAAATTCTCCTTAAAAAACTATAGCACAAGTATAGCGCTAAAGGATTACTAATAAACTAGTAATTTATTATTAAAATCAAAAGATGCTTTCGGTTGGTACAATTAATCTTAGAAGGCTGTAAGAAAACTAATGTGCACTTGACGCGACAGTAAAAATAATTTACTGCTGGCGATGATTTGAAAGTGTTATTCAAACCGCCACGTTTTCGGTGTTTACTATTTACGCTTAACTTAGATATACATCAAACATTGATGTTACATTATGATTACTTAAACAAAATACGCGGCTTACATTAGTTTGAATAGGATTGTTTTGCAGATCGTTATTAATTATACTTGTCCCAACAATGTTTTGTGCGGAACTTTCTTTAATTTTTAAAATTTGAAAGTGTTACCATCATAAAACAAAGAAAGCAATTAAGTAAAAGATGTCTATGGAACGTGAGTTTTATCTATTCAACTTGAAACTTGGAAAAATAATAACATTTCAAAAAATCTCAAAAAAGTTTAACCTAAAATGAAAGTGGTTACTACAAACCAGTAAACAATACCAAAGTTTTTTTAATTTTTTTACAGTAAGTAAGCAGCTTCACGTTCTTGTTCGTTATTACATTTCTATTCTTCTTTAAATTTGTTATTAATGAGTATGTTAATGAAATTAGTTGTATAAGCAGTCTATTGTTCAACGAGGAGGGTATGGCTGCGACGAGCTCCGCGAGTCCTGCCAGAATTACTCGAGTTGAACAATAGACCTACTATAACGAATTTAATGCATCATTTTTCAATTGCTTTAGTATTTTTAGTAAATGTAAAAAAATTATTTGCTGAATATAGTAACTTATATATATAGAGTGCGCTGCTAAAATATTATTCAACGACTTTTGCGTGTAATAAAAATTTTTTTATTGCACTCAATTGAAAAATATATATAATTAAAGATACATTTATGTATGTTGTTAAATGTAACAATTTCCTTTTTATTACATGAAATGATTACAACGTCATATTTTGTAATCTATTCCTTTATTCTATTAATAGACATTGATTCGATGCAATCAATATTAGTTTAATACCAAATAGTATTATAATATTACATGTGATTGTAGAGTATTAAAACATTTAAAACATATTTACATTACTGTTATTATATTAAGCTTTATACTCGCAAACCTATTTTGGTTTGTTTAATGAAGAGTGTACATTGGCTACACGAAATGTATATATTTTTTTTCTAATTACTTTTCTAACATTTGTATATTTAGTACTTTATAAAAGTAAAGAACACATAACCAAACAAAGGCATTTTCCTAGACATTTTCTGAAAGACTAAGAGTTTTGTTAAATTCTTGCAATATTTTTATCAACAACATATTTTTACAAAAATTCAAAACAATTAGGGTTTTTGAGAGTCCTGTTACAGCCAGACCTTTGAAGCTTATTTGTAGTGAAGCATCTCTTGTTTGCAGTCCATTTTTAGTGGTTGCAATAATGGTTTCTAAGATATAGAATTGGTTTTGTAACCTAAAAATCGATTCAAATTCTAAACAAGTGAAGAAATTCTTAACATCTAAAATAATATCTAATTATTAATTACTAACATAAATTTTCACTCTACTCTGTGACAATTATTATTTACATTTTCAACTAAGTTTGTTTTGTATATTGATTTTTTATGTATTTTACTTGCACATAATTTATGAATCTAGATGTAAACAAAAACGTGTGTAAAAATTTAAACATTCTGAATAATATGGTTCATACATAATTTCTGTCGTATTTAGAGAGCTTATCTTTCCTGTGCAGGGTAACATTTTGTAATTAGCTTTGACATTTGCTTTAGAAGTTGTTCCTTATTAGTTGCACCAGCGTATGGTGTTAAAAGCAGCATTTTGATACTTTATTCACTTTTGTAATTATGAAATAGTCGACGATTTGCAACAAATAGAAAACGTTCCCAAATACAACATTTAGTAATAATTCGGATAATGGTACAAATTTGTTGACCGTAAAGGTATTTGTACTCATAATAAATAGTAACAATTTTTTAAACGTCGCGGAAACTACAGCATCTATTTTCCTTACCACTTAGTTTCATATGCTATCCACAATTACGTTTTTATTACCTAATATCAGAATAGTGACTCCGTTTTATCGTATTAAAATGTCAAAAATTTCATTAATTTAGCTTCTAGTTATTTATGAATACCTTCTTAAATATTCGCAAAAAAAAACGATTATAAACACTTAATTAAAGTTCTATAATATACTTAAGAGAATATTAAAACATTTAAAATGCTTTCCAAAATTTTATTTTTGTTTAAACTCATTTCATTCAAACTTGAAAAAATTATTACATATTAATTTATTTTTGCTTTTCGTTTTGAATATTATGTACAGTAAAACCTCGTTAATTCGAAAATACAATAATCCGGATGATCCAGTAATTCAACACATTATGTACCTTGTAGTCCGGATTTGAAAAGTTTCTATAATCCGGATTGTCATTTTATTTAGAATAAAGGGAATTTGCTCACGATGCTTATTTTTACTTGTCTGCCTTGGCAAAGGTAGTATTCAAAATGCCTCCAAAAGAAAACACGTAAAAGACAAGCATGGAATTTTGAAGAAGTTAGAGGCTGGTGTTAGTGGTGTGAGTCTAGCAGAAAAATTAATGTTGGAGTCAACCATCTCCGATATTAGGAAAAATAAATCAAAGAAGAAAAGTTTGTTGGAAATTGTTACCAGCAAGTGCCGCCTACGAAAATATTAAGGCAAACAGAGTACCCCGAAATGGAAAAACCATTGTATAACTGGTATGGCACACAAAGATCCAAACATATTCCCGTTTCTTTTCCCATTCTCGCTGCCATGGCCACCGCCGGGCTTAGGGTTTGGGGCTACATCAAAATTTGGGCCCCTCGCCCGTATAATTGGTTTACCAATAGAAACTAAGTATATAATCTACGTAATCATGTACAGGTTTATTTGAAATTACAAAAATTACAGTCATTGTTTTCGTGTTTTGATACTGAAAATTTATGAATAATGTCGGAAAATTCTAAAAATCTCATTAGGTTGCTTTCAATCGACAACAAAGAAAGTGCCGACAACCTAGATTCTCCCATTGTTTCGACACTTTGTATTTATAGAATAAGAATATCGCAATTTCTATGTTTCACAGATGCTTTTCTCTTTTTTTAATAAGTGTTGCGTCACCTAGAATCGTCTCGTGTTCACGTAACACGTCCGAAAATACATTCGCATATCTTTTGTTTGTTTTTGGAATGATTAATCAAAATAGATTAAATTAAAAAAAACTAAATAAAATAGCAATATCAACTAGTATACCATGTGTCCCACGGAAAAGTTGTCTTTTTCTAGCACAATTCGAACACAAAATAAGATCATAGGTTAGATAAATTAAAGAAATTGATAAGAATGAATATTCAAAGCGTATTTTTACTGAAAATTAGTAAAATAAGTTATTTCTGTAAAATTTTATTTAGTAACCAAATAGATTTTCATTTATTATGCGACTTTCGTCGATGAATTACTTAATTTGTTGCCTATTATTTTTTGCGATTTCTAACTTAGGGTTCGATTCCGATTGCAGTATTTAAATTTTATTATCATTATAATACAATCTTGTAAAGTGAATTCAACATTTTGAAAAAGATAAAATTTCATTTATACAGAGGTGTTTCCAAACAAAGTGGCCTATTAGACGTTTATGAAAAACTAATCGTATTTAAATTTTGAAAATTTGTAATAATATATTATTTATACTGATCTTTAATTTTAAAAATAGTTTCGCTTATATTGCACTTCCGGTTGTGCCGGAAGTCGACATCAACTTCTTTATGTTAAATGGAATGATATGTTTTTATGATATTTTTGTATTTAGCTCCTAATTTAAAACAACTTTTATTAAGGTTTGTAATATCTACTTCCCATAGTTTTTAAAATATCGTTAAATTTTAAAAAAATATTGGTTTGTAGAATGTTTTTTTAAAGAATTCATATTTTTGAACTTTGTTAAGATAAAAATATTATATTTGGTTTCCTTATAACAAAAGCTTAGTTTTATTCATTAAAGACAAACTGAGTTAGGAGGATTTAGCTAAAAATAATAAAACTCAAGTTTTGGCTATAAAACAAAAAAAAAAAAAAGATAAATATTTTTTGTTTTACCACTCAAACATTTCTCAAAAAAAGAGATCGAGACTTGGCCACTCGTTTTTCTACATCTTACGGTTACCGAAATGTCCTATTCTGACAAGCAATTTGGACCACCCGGTACATAAAGTATTTAAATTTAAGAGATGTGGTCTTTTGGCTTTCTTATGCATGGGACGCTATTTCCCTAGCTGTAATATCAAAATCACAGGAAAAACTTTGATGTCACTGATCTCGACGAATAAAAGATGGGATCATTTACATTTAGCATTTGAAATCATACATCATTTCTGCAGGCAGGATATCCATTTAGTTTTGTTTAATGCTACATCAGATCAGATGGGAAGTGATGACAGAAGCTGAAGTTCAGACTTTGAATTGCGGTTATGAAAATTTTCTTCCTTTCGAAGAAAACACCCAAAACGATTCCGACGACAGTAAACAAGAACCCGTTTAAGAAGAAAAACCTAAATTTGAAGAAGCAAAAAGGCTTTAAATGTTGACATAAAGTGGGTCAAGAATGTGATGTTCCGCTCTGTAGACATAACAGTTTTGCAGATACTTCACGAAAAGGTTTTTGTGAAAAATAATAAATTACAAATTTCTTTTAAATTACATACATACATACACACTTATGTATAATTCATTTTTTGTAATAGTTTTGCTTTTTAGTATTTGTACTTTAATAATAAATTTTATTTTTTTTTGTTATATGTAATGATGTTTAATTAGTCAGGATTAACGAGGTATTACTGTATTCATTTAATTCTGTTAAAAGTGGAAATCTAATAGCTTCTTGTCGTAGAAAAATAATAGTCAGCTAACACGTTTGGAATGGCTATTCCACTAGTGGAACCGTCAAATTCGCCTTCAGCTCGTGTGACAAACCTTCATGGGAAATATGCCGTATTCCAAACTTGTAATAGAAATTACTATTAAATCAATTACGTATTGATGTGTTATTGATTAAAAAAATAATAATAGCTTATAAAATTTTCCTGGTGTTTGCGTACGTGTTCTTTAATTATAGCTTTTAAAAGGGCATATTTACATGTTATTTTACCATAAAGCGTAACGTTAGTTAAAATCGCGTATAACGTAATGGTTTACCTTCAAATTCATTCCAAGTATAAATCAATCTTTTATTAACATGACTGTTAATAATTAAGCGCGCAAAAGTTTGCAATTTGTTTAAAAAATAAACAAATAGTCGACGTTGATGGTGACAAATTTCTTATTGTAATTAAGACAAAACCAGTGGCTCAATTTGTTGGTGCTTGTAAAATGTTTGAGATATTGCTATCTAGGCGACGTAAGTCTTTTTGAGAATATTCTAAAAGTAAAATGCAACTGTTATTAATAAACGTTTATTATTGCCCATAAGAGTAATGTAAATCGTAGTAAAAAATTTTGTCAAGAGATGGCGCTTGTGCCTGTAATTTTAGATGATTTTCTCATAATATCAAAAATACTTTCCGTTTTACCACATTGAAATCATTGGTTAAAACTATAATATTTTCTCCCTGTTTTAGATTAGCATTTCATGAATAGCACCTTTGTTTTCTAATTGATATACTTCAATTTAGGTACGTGTATTATCTTTATATTATTTTTATTACCGGTTTTGTATTTGTTGATTTTAGAAAAACTGTAATGAAACACTTGAGCAATCTTCACTAGAACCTGATGTAAATATTTGTCTGTGCGTTATGTCGTAAAAATGCTTATCTCGGACATTGTCATAGCCCTAAATCGCAAATTTTTAGTCGAATTGCAAATTCTGGATGCGACGATATGGATATTCACTTCACCAATGAACAATAAAGTACACTTCGCTAGTTAAATCACCACCTCAAATAAATTAAATTTGTAGTAACCTACTAGAAAACAAATTTTAGTACTAGTTTTTCTGTGGTACTAGGTAATTTCGGCGACGTACGTTCACCTATACGGTGTCGGTGTTAACAATAACAGTATTGTTTATGTTACTTCAGTTTCATGCAACTAAATAACTAATTTTAATTTATGTTTTCTCTGATAAAGAATAATAACGCCTAATAAAGATTAATCTTGTTTCATGTTTTTTATGATAATCCCGTGGTAGTTGTTACTTTCCAACCGTATTTATTTATTTCGACCTTCAACTATAATATAAACAAAACGTTGTATTTATTCTAGAACAAGTGGCTTCCTCTATTTGAATGAACCTCCATGTTACCAAAGTTGGTTTCCACTAGTGCAGCACCTCATTTAAGCGGCATTTTGCATGCATGTGCCGCCTCTTTGCAATCAGGATCAATTGACGCAAGTGGCATCTGTTGACAGTGAATTAAAGTAAATTCAATAGCTTGCCCCCCTAATGACGCCTATCAAAACGAGTACAACAAATGCACAACACTTTTATACATTTTTAGTACAGAGTGATTAATTTAATAAAAAATTAAGCTGAAGTTACTTGCGAAAGTATTTGTTCTAAATACCTTATGTAATAATTGGTTTCCCATAATAAAATTGTATTTGTAAAATTTAATCTAAAATTAAAAATTACCTATGTATTCTTACTGGCGTTTATTACACCTTATATCTGTTATGTTTGAGTAATATTCAGCAGAGATATAGTGCATCTTTTTCACAAGTTTATTTTATTAGATAAAACCATGGAAATATTAAAATTCTCTCAGTTAATTATGTAACACCGAACGAGATAGTTATTATTATAAGTGCGCATATATGGCGTCCAGTAATTTACTTTCAATGAATTTGAATAAGGATCGTTTTTAAATTTAATTAATACATTTTATTGAATTCTTCTTTGTAATCTTTACCCGCGGGAAAAATAAATAGTTATTGTCTACTCCTAATATTGTTTACTTAATTATAAAGTTTTTAGTAAACAAATTTTTTTAAATTAAAGCTTAAATAAAAGTTGCAACAAAATAAGCAAAATCGTTTTTTATTTTGAATTTTGAAAGTTAAAAGAAACTGTGATAGTTTGTAAACTATTATAGTTTTACTAAAAAAGTTTTTCAACAGTAACACACAAAAATTTCAGATAAATTCGTTATTGATTGACGATTTATATGAAGGTAATGTCGTAAACATGTAATTTTCCATTTGTTACCCGTAAAAACTTTTTGTGGGTGCATGAATCCTTTATAAAAATAAGTCACATAAAACATTAGAGTATACAATATACTAACTGTATAAAATATTAAATGTAGCCAAAGCTCTAGTATAAATAGCTGCAGAAGTATGAAATACAAATACCTTGTTTACCAGTTCATTACATATTTGGCCGACGCAAAATGTATAACAAAAGTAATATGAAACTCGATTCATATTATGTAGAAGTGCTTTTTCGCACGATTACCCTGAAACAAGAAAAACTCAACCAAAAGCATTAATAATTGTATAAAAATGTTTTTTTGTATAATATTTGCTTTGGGTTCTCCAACAAAATGAAATTTTAATATAGATTCCATGATTTATTTATTTGGGAATATTTTTGCACATTACTAATGTTTAATAAAAATAGTTTTGAAATGTTAATTTCCTGTGTTTATTTTTTTTTAGTGTATTTTTTTATGAAAATAAAACCCACGCTACATAATTGAAAAAGTATTATTGAAAAATGATTAATAAAACATTTTGATGTTGTAACTAATTTTATCGTATCGTTTGACATTTTCCATGTAAATACATTTACGAATACATCTTAACAACTTGCAAACAAATTTAAAAGTAGATATTTTAAAGTTTCAACTTCTTAGCTTGTTTATACTAAACTTTTGTGAATATGATTAAACCTTGAAAGCATTCTCGTAACTAATTTAATATTTTTTCATTAAATTAACGCAAGTAAGGATTTACTACTAATTTAACATTAAACTTAGCATGGTGTAAGTTTCAGAACAAAATTATTAACGCAAGTGCAACTACAAACTTGAATAGTAATAAACAACCACATTTTAACAAAGTAGTTCTGTGTGTCATGACTACATTTATTTATATATAATTGTTTCGCTAATTTTAAAAGCGAATAATTCTGTTTGCATTGTTTAATGTAGGTTTGTTTAATTCAAGAAGTTTAAACGTTTGCGGAAATAATTACTGTGGAAATCTGAAGCACATTCTGTTTAACAGGAATTGAAAGTTCGATTTATATATGTTCCCAAAGTGTTTTTAAGATATTTTTAGTATCAGAGTACATTATAATGTGTACTAGTAATTTTAAAAATTTAACCATTCATATCAAAAAATATTTCAAATAATGAATCGCACAGTAAAAAACTTACTTTAAATAGCCATGTTAAGACTTGTTGTTGATGTCCGTCGTGAATCAGTTGCTAAAATATCGTGACAACGTACGAGGGGTTCAAATCAGTCCAATTTCTTGTTTTTAAGTTGTATTATTAAATAAACGTCTTTAATTCTATCGGTAGAGAACAAAATTAATCCAGACTTTTCGAATTCCCAATGTTGAACTGAATGCTTAAGATTTTCGGGACACACAGTATACAGGCAAGCGCTAACACATACACTTTAATATACAATTATGATCATTGCTTAGATTTAAAAGAAAATAAATTACTAAAATTCATCATATTTTCATAAACCAAGATTTGAATACTTATTTTTCACTTTTATTGACAGATTGAAGAAATAAAATTTTACTACACAAAATCTATTTTTTTTATAAATGGGTTTGCTACAGCTTTTACTTGAGCTACTTTTTTCCTATAATTGACAGTTTTATTTGGAGTTTTCTATGTTAATTTTTAAAATTTTTATTTACAGCTACATATATTTCAATCATCACATATTTTATTTGTTTTTTGTTGTAAAAAAAAGTAATTCTCTCAACCACTTACTTTTGAATTGTTATATTTTATTAAACAAAGGGGTCACGTCAATCATCAATTGTCATGTAGATAATCGATAAATATATGCATAAATAACGTTTCATTCTTGAAAGTTGGAAACCTTCATCCAACTGTTTGATTAGTTATCAAACAAAAAATTGCTAATGATGTTTTTCCCCTCCCTGTATTGTAAGCAACTTATTTTGACACTGCTTTGACAAAAGTAAGTAAAGTTACTCAACAAGGTATTGGTTGCCCTTAACGTCAGGATGTAAGTCAACTTACATCCCTAAGGAAATAATAATCTAAAATTATTATAAGTAACTTTAATTTTGATTTCATCAACATATATTACAAAATACGGACAAAAACCGGTGATATGAATTGAAATGAATAATAATGGTAGAATGGTAAATTACAATTATTCACATTATTAACAAAATTTGAAAACACGTTTTTCGTTTTCTTCTCGATGTATTACATTTTCTGACTCAACAGATCCTTCATTTCTAACCAATGTTTCTGTCAGTGTTGAAGCACTGCAAGAGACTTCTGGCTGGGTCTTATTGTATAAAATTTTATTCGCTACTTCCTTTTTATTGTTGAGGCTCTCAGCTAGTAACTTTCCGCAATAGTAGCGGATTTCCATCCACCATGTCGCTTGATAGCTAATACATCAACTCCAGTATTTGCTAATAAAGTTGCCGACGTTCTTCTAAAAGAGTGTCCAGTATACATTTTGAAGTTCTCAAACTTTAGAAATTTCGCAATTTTACTTGTAATTGACGAAAACGTATTCTTCCCGACAGGCTGGTTTAAGCACTTTCCATTTTGATATCGCATAAGAGAGCGCGGATTAATAGTCGTCATGTGGGATCTTGTATCAATGTGCGTTTGAATTATTTGGAAATGACAAACCTGAGTGTCGTCACTTTTGTCACTGTAAATGTACGTCACATTCCATTTCTGAAGTCATGAATGGTCACAATTATGACTTCTTGACTTATTTTAACATTGTCCATTTTTCATTCCACAGAGTTCATTAGTGCCGTTCTAATGATTGAGGTTTTGAATACTTAGAAATATCTATATTTTCCTCTATAAAAAAGGGTGGACTTCAACATCGAATACTCACACCATAAGCTTAATGAGGATTTCAATAAAGCACTTTTCTCGTGGAAATACGCCAAAAACAAGTTTCTGAGACTGCAGTAGCCGTCTTGCTTTGGCACCAATTCTTAAAGGATTTATATGCTGTTTCATACCTATTTTTTTCGACTTTTCCGGTAGTAGAGATAAACAAGCAATATTCCCTGATTCTTCTATGTCTGAAACATCCATTTTGTCGACACAGAATTAAACAATTCGACTTCTTCAAACTTTTCGCTATAAATTGTCAATTTGATTGTTGATAAAGTAAAAACTGTTTATGCTGCTCTGGCAACGGATCACGACTGCCTTCATAATTTAATGAGAATGCTATCAAATGTAATGATAATGAAAATCCAAAAATATACCAGCATTTTCTTGTAAACATACAATACAGGGAGGGAAAAATGTTATATATATATAAATATGGGATGTAAGTACATTAACCAATCTCGTAACTTTTTGCCAGCCCTCGCTATCTTCTCAGAGCGCAAACTCGTGCTCGACTGGTAAAATGTTGCCCCCATCCCTTATATATATATACTATAATATTTTATATATGATCGACATGAAAAGTATTTTCCTTGACGAACAAAAATAATATAAATAAAACTTAGGAAAATAAGCTTTTTCTTACAATTTTAAAATTCTCTAGATACATAATTATACTCTTTGATTACCGTAGGAGCACAATAGGAAAAAAGTATTTAAGAGGAATCAGTACTAACAGTGCGCTATTGCTACAACAAGACCATTCGACGTATTAAAATGCTTTATAAAAGCTTTCTTTATTTCTATTAAAACTGTCGTGTTAAAGATGCTATAAAACAAATTCAAACATAAAAAAGAAAAAAGGTAAGCATTTTGAAGAAAAAAAACCTAATACGACAGTGACAAAGCCCCCAAGTTTTATCTTTCTATAAAACATTAAGTTTTACTTCAAATATTTAAAATTAAAGTTGTTTTAATGGAACTTATAGTGCGTATTCCTCTTAAGAAATTGCAATACCAATGAAATGAACATACCGTGTGAATTAACTGCAGAGAAAAAGTGCAATATACCAGTTGCCCCAGATAAAAGAAACTACATGAGTATTTCGAAAACAGAGATATAATTTAGGGTTAAACGGCGACAAAATTTACACAAATTTAAGCCTGTACAGATATTGCATTGAAATTAAAAAATGAGATGAGATCAAATTAAAATTTGAATGCAATTTGAAAAATATAATTTTTTATTTATGATGATAAAGTTAACAAATAAAACATTATTTATGATTAAACTCGAAACAAAATCAAACTAAATAAAAATTAAACCAAATGTTTGAAAATTGCAACAATGTACCTATCCATTAATTAGATCCAAACATGCATTTTTTTTTTTTTTTTAACCATTTGTCCGGGTATTTGTTCAATGGCTTGAACAACGGATGCCCTAAGTTTTTCCACCATTTTTGAGTATTACAATAAACCTCCTCCTCCGATCGTTGCCATAATCACTGATTTTGCTTCACTTGAAAGCGGCCAGAAACACCCCTTTCCTTGGCCTCGGCCAGCAAAAAAGTTTCTATATGTTGGCAATATCACATTATACGCATGACCCTAAAATCAATACAATCATCATGCTGGAAAACGTAAATAATACGTTGCAGTCCTTTTAACATCTTATTTTGAAGGATTTTATAGGTCTTTTTAAACGTAAACATTAAAAAAAACACATATTTTAATATATGCCAAAATGACACAATGTTGACAGATGCCAAATGGCATTACCAACCGAAAATGTTTTTGGGATATAGTAATATTTGAAATTTAAGTTTCAACAAATTTGACCATTTGTCGCTTTGCACAAAAAATCGTGTGCTAAAAATATCTAATAACTAGCAAAGCCAGCATGCTACGCATGAACAATAATTGGCCTCAGCACCTACATTAACATTCATCAGTTGATTCAGGTTATGTATAATTACAAATAACAAACTTAATTCTACATCATAAAATTCAATCGTAGGTGCATGGCGAGCTCATTTAAAAAGTGAATTTTCTAGATTTTAAAGTGAACCAAATTTGTTGTTATATTGTGAAATCCAAATCATGAATGAGTATGCACGTAAATTAATTGCAAAGTATATCGTCGAACAAATCCATACTTCGTATAGAGTTCAAAGATCGCTTCACAAAACCATCGAAGTATAGTATGTGTAAAAACCACTCTGAAATGTCGAAAATTTGTTAAAAATTAAAGTTTTTCACAACAATAATTTGACAAACCAGTATTAAAAAGTACATACCTACAATCCAAAGTAAAAAAAATGCATAATTATATTTAAAATAACAATGTCAAACTTCTAGGCTTTGCCAAAATACTTCTGGTCTAAAAATATTTTATATTAATTTGTTAGACGCTTTTACCCCATGATACAAAACCCTCCATGAAAATTCTATTTAGGTAGAAATTTTCAATTTAGAAAACTAATAGTACTTTTAACCAATTTGAATTTTAAAATTAATTGAATAAAAAATTGCATTTTTTCGAAAAATAAGAAAAGTAGGTGGTGAAATAGCACATCGAATGATTTTTAATGAGAAAAAAAAATTTCAAATGTATTCGCAGTTCGAACTAGTGGTGGTTTTCACATGAGAAAAACAAACCCCAATGTTGCTTACTTGAAAATTCCTGTTTAAGGTTTGAAGTTCGATTTTGCAAAAAACCAAAATACTTTTAAGAAGCTGAGTGAAAAACCTTGCTGGTGATTTAAAAATAATTTTTCTTATACACATGTTGGAATAAATGGACTGTATTTGAATAATTTGTTAACACTGGTTCCGTAATTTTTATATTGACACAATAAAAAATACATTGAATAAAACAATGTTTATATAAGGAGCGTTTAATCCTTCAAAGGAAAGGAACACCAACTGCAGCGTCTATTTAACCAACAGAAAAACACCAAAAACTGCACCAATGTTTCACAATATAACAACAAATTTTGTTCACTTTAAAATCTAGAAAATTCCCTTTTTAAATGACTCGCCATGCACCTACGATTGAATTTTATGGTGCAGTTTTTGGTGTTTTTCTGTGGGCGTTTAACTCTTGTTTTGTAAAACAATAGTAATTTAAGTTTAATGACATGCCTAATGAGCCATGGTCCTGACTGACACCCTCAAGATCTCTATCAACAAAAAATATAATAAATACCTTAACCTCCAACCAAACTTAAACTTAATATATATATAAAACAAGGTAATAAAAAATGATTTTAAGCAAATTGTGTAAAAAATTTGGACAAAGAAGAAATATAGGATTACTTTGACGAAAAAGGTTGTACTATTCAAAAACAGAACAGAATTATTGCAAGTTGTCAAGAAGTGATGGCATTTACGAGTTGTCAAAAAAGAAAAAACCAGGTCGTAAATTTGACATTGTCAAAACAAATGAAAGTATTTCGAATATTTGGCATAAACGTTTATCACATTTAAATCGAAATTACATATTCAATATGAAAAATCTTGTAAGCGGTATGAATTTCAAGAGTACCGATTTGTGCAAATCGTGCATTTCTTGTATTGAAGGAAAGATGTGCAAGAGTCCTTTAAAAACAAAGGCACGAGAGCAAGGATGTTTTGCAAATCGTTCACAGCGATATATGCGGTCCTATGGAAGAGCCGTCGTTCGGAGGTTCGAGGTATATTCTGTTGTTTATAGACGATTTTACTCGAAAGACTCATGTTTATTTTTATAGCAAATAAAAGTCAAACTTTTGATAAGTTCTGTGAATATAAGAAGTAGAGAATGACAAGAGTAAATTGATTAAAGTTTTGAGATCGACAGAGGCGGAGAGTACTGCAATGCAAAGTTTGATGCTTTTTTGAAATCTAGTCGAATAAAACATCAGACGACTGTACCCTACAAGCCGGAGCAAAATTCTGTCTCGGAACGTGCATTTCGTACAATTATAAAAAAGCTTGAACACTACTGTCAGAAGCAAACCTGAGTAAATAATATTGGGCGGAGGCTGTTAATACTGTGGTGTATTTGAAGAACAGAAGTCTCACGAAAGCTTTAAACAATACAATGCCTCAAAAGCTTTGGACTGGTAAGGAAGTTGATGTCGGTCATCTGAAAATATTTGGTTGTTTGGCTCATCGACTGATTCCAAAACAAAAGAGACGTAAATTGGATATAAAGACGGAACCGATGATTTTTATTGGCTATCCTGATAATCAAAAGGGTTATCGTCTGATGAATCCAAAGACGGGTCTAGTAACAACTGCGAGAGACGTAAAATTTTTAGAAAATGTCATGAAGTCGTCGGAAGTCATCATTAATCTAAATACGGACCCTGATGGACCTGAAGCAGAAGTTCTTGAAAATGAGCGCGTATCTGATGAGATGGTTACTGATAACAAAGTGATTATAACTGACATGGAAGAAAGGAGGTATCTTCAAAGAGAACGTACACAAGTTAATCGATATGGTTGCAATGTTATGTATACCAAGGAGAAAAATCTTGACGGAGTTCCTGTTACCATAGAGGAAGCATTGGCGAGGCCAGACAGCGAGTTATGGCAGAAAGCGATAGATGATGAGCTAACGTCACTGAAGGATAACCAGACCTGACGTTAGTGGATCGACCAGCCGACAAGAAACCAATTCAATGTAAATGGGTATTCAAAGATCAAGAAAGATAGCGATGGTAAGGTAACGAAGTATAAGGCTAGACTCGTAGCAAAAGGGTATACTCCAGGTATGTGGTGTAGATTATACAGAGACTTCTCTCCAGTAGTTAGAATTACGCTACGATTATTGTTCTCGCTAGGTGCTGAATACGATTGGTTTATTGACCAATAGGATATTACGACTGCGTTTTTTATACTGGAAGATAAAGAAGATATTTACATGCTTCAGCCGAAAGGCACAGTAGTCAAAGGTCAAGAAAATGAAGTATGTAAGCTTTAGCGATCTCTTTCTTTTATGGTTTGAATGAATGAGATGTTAAATTTAGGATTTGTACTATCAAAAATAGAACCGTGTTTGTATCAAAAACAGCTTAAAGGCAATAAGAAGTTAAAAATAGATATTGAGGTTGCATATGCGTATGCTGGTTTTAATAATAATCTTATATACGATATATCCGATACCGATTTAAATATAACGTAGTAACGGTTGTTTATATATACCGTGTTTGAAAAGTCTGATGATGTCTCCAATGATTTTAGGTTATTTCAGTATCAGAACACATTACAATGTGTACCAGAAAACGTTTTTGTAAAAAATTTTAAATGTAACAAAACATATTAAAAATATTTCAAAAAATGTATCGCGTGGTAAAAAAGCTTTATTTAAATGAACAAGTAAGAAATGCGTCGTTCATGTTCGGCGTGGCTCAGTTGTCTAAACGCATTACCACTGATTTATCGCCGATTCTTACGAAGGTTCAAATCCCCAGACTGTTCTTTTTTTAAGTTGTATTATTATTTTAAATGAACAGCGTTTAATTTCTATCAATAAAGAGATGTTATTAAAAGTTTAAATTTTTACTTGAATTGGCAACAAATTTACTAAAGTATTATTCAAATTATTAAACATAACGCGTGATTCAAAAATTTTTCATCAAACGTTGCCATGAACGACAAAGCAAAATATAACAGGTGTATCTTAGCTTAGCTTGTACATTTGTCAATTCTGACAGATTTAATTTCAATTTTTTTAATTAATAATTCAGATGACTTCAATAGTTCAATAGTACTTTGGTAGGTCCAACACATCCAGTTTTATGTATTTAGAATAGACGTACGTGAATTTTTCATGGTCCACTTTAATGAAAATTTTGAATCACGCGTTACCTACATATTAGTTATTATTACCTACTTAACGATATTAAAACCATTTCAGTACGTTTTAATTTGTAACAATAAATGAATTTAGTTGTTGACATTAATAACAAGAATTACTAGTGTTCAATCATCATTTGTTTGAATCAATCTTTATAATAAATAAATATTTATGGTGATCCAGAAAAGAACCGATTGGGATAGTGTCCTTAAATGAATGTTCGAAATGCTGTCCGTTTTGTACTAGACAGTAGCATAGCATTATTGTAAAACTGCATACGAACGTTTGCTTGTAATTGTTTTGTAGGTAGATACAAAAATTAGAAATTACGTTTACGTGATTAATGAAGCATTTGAACAATAAAACAAAACGTAAGGCGGCTGCTACAAGCGTCGAAAAACAATGGTACATCAGAATACATTTGTACTTTGTGTCAAGATTTCCTTGTTCGTTTCTTAAATAATTGTTTGAGTTTTGCGATTAGTTTGTTATACATTTGTATAAATAATGGAGAATTTAACATTGGAGCAGAATATTCGTTATTCGTTTGCATTTTAGTGGAAGTAGTTGCCGTGAAATACAACAGAATTTTCTAGGAATGTTTGAAGAAGTACCGAGTTATTCGACGTTTCAAAGAATTATAGATAAGTTTATAACAACTGGGTCTGTTAGAATACGTAGTGATGATATTCCCAAACCACCGCGGGGTTGGAATTGAGAAACACCGAAGTTGTCCTAGCTGCAGTTTCTGTTACAAATAAAACATCAGTGCGTACTATTCAGGTAGAAACAGGGGTTTCGAAATCAATGGTACAACGCATTCTTCGAAAACAACGATACAACCCCTACAAACTTCGAAGATGCCAGGAGTTGCGAGCTGGCGATGATAACTCCAGAGTAGAGTTTTCCGAAGTAATGCAGGAGACCTGCAACAACAACAGGGATTTCTTGAGAAACGTTGTTTTCACTGATGAGAGCACATTCACTTTGCACAATAAAACTAACAGTCAAAACTGCAGAATCTGGGCGCGTGAAAACCCTAACATGGCGGTGGCGGTGCGAACCCAGTATCCTTTAAAGGTGAATGTGTGGGCTGGATTGTTCCGCGACAGAATTCTTGGTCCTTTTTTATCGAAGGTAATCTTAACGGAATGTCCTACTTAGAATTGCTCCAGAACAGAGTAGTACCAGCATTACGAGAAACAGTGGAAGATCTGCAACAAGAAGTTTGGTTTCAACAGGATGGCTGTCCAGCACACAACTCGGTGATAGTTCGACAATATTTAGCAAATACCTTCCATGGTGTTATTGGTTTACGGGGACAAATTCAGTGGCCGCCACGATCTCCTGATCTGGCACCTTGTGATTTTTCCTGTGAGGTCATCTTAAAACAGGATTTATCAAAACCGACCCAATTCGTTAGACGATTTGAAGATCGCAATCCGCGAAGAATGTCAGCAAATCAATGCTCGACAGTTATCAAATGTGCGTCGGGAGTTTTATAATAGGCTGGGTTACTGTTTGGTACAAAATGGAGGCATTTTTGAACATTTGCTTTAAGCAAACCATTATAATCGGTTCTTTTCAGAACCACCATGAATATTTAGTTAAAGTATTTATTTAAACACGACGATGATTGTGCACTAGTCGCTGTTGTTAGTATGTCAACAACAAAATTCATATATTGTTACAATTAAAACGTACCAAAATCATTTTAATTTCGTTAGTTAGGCCCAGTTGTACAACTGACCCTTAGTTATCATTCCATTGCGTGTCCGTTTACACCAATACCGCTTAAACTAGGCCGTATGCACCAACACAGCTTAAATTCAAGCAATGCTTAAAAACTTAAACACAGTTGTTAAAACCACAGCAACGATTGTTTTAAGTCTCGCTTAAGTTTAAGCTGTGTGGGTGCAAACGGCACTAAATATTTAATAATGAATCATATTCTACTAAGGACCAGTTGCACCAACGCGATTAAACTTAAACAATGCTTAAAACTATCGTTGCTATGGTTTTAACATTTGTATCTAAAGTTTTAAACATTGCTTAAGTTTCAATTGTATTTGTGCAACCGGTTATGAATCTATTGCCAGTTCAATTAAAAAAATTAAACTAATATCTCGTTATTGACCTAAATTAAATGGTGATCATTTAAAATAATAACCCAACTTTAAAAAAAAAGGAATCGGACTGGGGATTTGAATCTTCGTTAGAACCGGCGATAAATTAGTGGTAATGCGTTAAGACAACTGAGCCACGCCGAACATTAACGACGCAGCTCTTACCTGTTTATTTAAATAAAGCTTTTTATCACGCGATACATTTATTGAAATATTTTTAATATGTTTTGTTGAATTTAATAAATTTTTACAAAAATCGTTTTCTGGTACACATTGTAATGTGTTCTGATAGTGGAAATATCCTAAAAACACTTTGGGGACATATAAATCGGACTTTTCAAATTTCCCATGTTAAACCCATTGCTTCAGATTTCCTGGGACACACGGTATACGTCAATATGTACTGTCACTTAAAAAAAATATATACAATTTACCACGAAACTAGTGTTTTAACTATCAGACTCCACTAACTCTGCTGAAGGCTTAATGTAGCCTGGTCTTAGTGTTATTTAACAATATAGACTAGTAGTAGAAATAATTTTGTACGTACCGCAGATAAAAAATGGTAGCCACAAAATTCTGTAATCATTAAAACTTCTAGAATTTTTAATGAAGTGCCAGATTACATTAAATGTTCAGAATCTGTAAGGCAGTTTAAAATATGTCTATCTAAATATTATACCAAAATTAGACCAGTATAAGAAGTTGTGAATAGGCTTTGTGTTCAAGTGTAGGATCGTTAGTGACCTTTGCAAGAATTCATATCTGTTTATATATTTATTTGTGCTTGTGCATTTCTAAGTTTTTCTATTTGTTTTATACATAAACGTCCTATAAAGTATTTATTATTATTATTCTAATAAATATTTTGTTTCTAAAACCGATAATTATTTTTATAATCTACTAATTTGACGAAAAAAAGTGAATAAGAGATGAAATTTAAAACCATCGCATGACATCAATCTTATTTATTAGGTTGGTGTGATAATTATTATTATTGCCGAATGAGTTTTAGCAATGCTATTAATAAAATTTGGGAACCCTTTAATGAATTTATCGTAAAACACATTTTAGAAATTATTGCGATAACTCAGGTCCTTGTTGGTTCGTTCAAGTGACATAAGTATGAATGAAATTAAATCTCATATAAGCAAATATTAATGTTAAATTATTTAGTCTGTAGGATTAATTTAATTAAACGGAAACGCAACAACTCAATAATCTTCTTAGTTTAAATTAAAATAGAAAATAAACAATCAGGAAAACATATTTACTGCGATAAATTATTTGAGAACTTGAGAAAGCCTATTAAGTCGTTGAAAGAATGTTATTATGTACCTGTTGAAGTGTATCAAAAACAGATATTTTTATAAATTTTATATTAAAGTAAAAAAATAAATTTAATAATATTGGTGCAAAAGATGTTTAGGTTTTTTCAATGAATAACACTAAACTAACAATAAACAGTACCGAAACAGAGAGTGCTGTGGAGTTGTTTATGTAATATGGATTGGTCATATTTGACTTAATTGTCATTAGGTGATATATTATATAGTTTGATTTAAAATGGTTCTAACAACGAGGCGAAAAGCCATGCAGCTGTGCGCACCTTAGACTTCTCCGTCAGCATTTCGATAATAGAATAATTTCTCGGGGAACAGACTTCGAATATCCTTCTCATTCACCTGATCTGACGCCACCTGACGCATACATTTGGGGCATAATGAAGGACAAAATATTTCACTCGAAAATCCGCTAGCGAATATTGCCGAACTACGGGAAAGAATACAAAATATTTTTCGGCAGTTACATCAACCACTTTGTATAAATATGTTTATGGACTTACAAAAATCGACATGAAGCTTGTTTGCGTCGAAATGGTAGGAACATTTTGAACACTTACATTACAGAATTAAACATTAATTTTTATTTTTATTTTCGGTACTGTTTATTTTGGCGGATACTGTATATATCGAATTATAGTTAAAAAATGTTGATAAATGCACTTGATATCAACGACTAATTTATAAGTCAACAAGTTTTGTAGATAATGTATGGTTAGTTCCATTAGATTTAATCACAAAAAAGAAAGATTCATTTTGCTTCAATTTTAATTGACAATTAAATAAAAAAAACATTATTAGTGTGCAATTTAGATAAGTAAAAAACAGTTTTATATTCACAAAAAACTGAATAATGTATATGTAAATACAAAATTTGAGATAATGCACAATTTCTATGATACAAGTTCGTTATTTACTGCTCGAAATGGGATACTAAATCTGAAAGTTTTCAAATCCATTCATTGAAAATTACAATCATTCCTTTTCAAATTATGCATGAGTTTGTTTTCAAGGTAATATGGAAAGCTGTTTGCGCAATTTAATCAAACCCATTATTCTTCATATTCTGTCAGAAACGTTATTTTTTGTCTAAAAAGTTGATTTACATGTCTGTGTATGTAATAGTTAATACTTTCGATTCGTTTTAAAACAAAAGTTTCAAGTGAATTGAAATTTCGATACAATTTTCTTAAAATTTATAACAAAATATTGGTTTCATTTTGTTTTCGTAAATGTAACTTAACGTTTTAATTTTTTATTGCCGGATTCTTGGGTCGAAAAGTAAGTTTTAATATTTTGTGAACTGAGGGCTGTATTCTAATTTATAATTTTATGTTACTTCTGTGCCAGCATTTTGTTAGCCTTAAGGCATAAACCCATTTTCAATTCGTATTTTGAAGGCTGGAAATAATCATTATTGCCCCGTCAGACCTAAATATATATAAACAATAAAACTCAATTTATACCAACTGAAATTGTTTCGATCGACGCGACCGACGCCTCAAAAAAAACCATATGTTAGCCATTTTTGCGAAACAAATACAGAACACAGTTTCAGTTTATGATGTGACGCATGGACGACTTCAATTCTAAACCACATAACTTATATAGAGAACCGTTCAGTATTTGTTGACTGGAAAACATTACGAAACTTTGTTATTCGTAAAGTAACTTGCATTTACGTGATAATTAAATCCGGTGTTATGTAAGTTAACAAACACTTGTTATGTTAACGCATGTCAACCACTCTGTTCGTTAATTTAATTACTCTTGCTTACAGTTCCGTATTACTATTACACCTACATATATCTGTTTATAGGATTAATGTGATTAAATGTGTTAAATGATTATACATATTTGGTGCTTGATTAATTAGTAAACGCAACTTACATTTGATTCACTAAAGAAGACTTGACGGAATACGTAATTAATATTATTGGGTTTGCTTAATATATTCCAAAATTATAATTAATTAATTAACGGAAGTTAATGACGATTATAAAGTTTTCTTCTTGAGAAAAAGAAAGAAATGTCTTTTTAAACAGATAATGTGTGTTATTGAGCATTGCGGAGATGTGGTGAATAGGGTGTTTATTGAACAACTACGATTAAGACTTACTTAACCAGTGAGAAACCGCAATTACTAGTTATAATCCGATTTCCACTGTCACCAACTTTAATGTTTTGTTTTTAATACGGTTTACTATAATATTTTATTATCTATACATTCAATTTGTAACACAATATAGTACAACTACAAATGTTTATAACGTTGCTTGGATAAACGCAATAATTAAACTGTTAATAATACATTATATATGTATGTTATATTAAACATGTGCGAACATGTACAACCTATTAGATTTTGTAATAGTATCTGAATAAATATGCACGTAAAGATCAAAGACCTCATTCTGGTTAATGCACCACATTTATGCTACAAGCAAATTAACATAATAACGTAACTATGTGTACAACACCTTTGTATTACGTAATGACGTTAAAAACGTACTGAAACTGCTGCGGATATCACACTAAAATCTGTTTTCATGTTCACATTACATTTTACAAAATATTTTATGAGTCGGGTACGTTTTTAAATTAAATGAATTCGGTTTAATGAAAATCTGGTGTAAATATTTTCTTTTATGTAATTTATTTAGTACTACAGGAAAGTAACCGGCTTTCGTTAGGGTTCTGGATACGTTTTAAGGTTAACTTACGAAGCTCAAAAGAACGTGGTAAATTAGTATTTAACCATTGGTTTCAAAACCAATATTTCGGTTTATGATTGCTAACCTTTATCAAGGTAAAAAACTCTACAATAATTATGATTAAGCTAGTTAACAATTGTAAAAATAAACAACTTACTGGTAAATACAGGTTACTTCATCAACAAAATGTAACACGTTAAAAAATTAATGGAACCCCCACATTTGAAAAATTTATTTATTTGTTAATATGTAATAAAAGGTTATGGAAATTGTCTTAGCTATTAAGTTAATTAATGGTATATTTATGTTATATAGGTTTTGTTAAGATAAAGTAAATAATTATAAATAATATTTAGACTTTCTGTGTCAGTATTAAACTTAATATTGTTTTCATTTCATTTTTATTAATATGATACATTTCAAGAAAATTTTCTCTAAATCGGCACGAAAATGGCCAACGTGCAATTTAGAGGAAATTCTCAAATGTGTTAACGACACAACTTTGCAAACCTTATATCGTTCACAAATTAATAATATAATAGTAAACTTTATGACTAAGAATTTTGCAGTGAATGAATAACAATGGCTTAACAAGATAATTAAAAATACCAGCATTTTTATCAAAAACAACCCTGACTTAGTGATAACCAAGGTGGATAAGGGAAATGTAACAGGTAGTGTTAACTAAAAAACAATTTAAATATAAATTATAAACCCTTTTAAATGATGAACAAACTTATGAAGCAACTGATGCAAAAGGCCCTTTATTCCATCCAAAATAAAATGAATTCAGTGATTGAGTGCAGACGTGTTGTTTAGAGGTCTCTGAATATTTTTACTTATTCATTTCGTGTATAGTGTTTTATTACAATCAGGTAAAATAAAAAAAAATAAATAATACTATTATTTGTTATTAATACATAATTGTTCATTCCGGTCGCCTGCGTTAATCGAGCAGCTTTTGGCTGATGCGATAACTACACAAGAAACAGATTAATAATCTCTGTAAATACGTTTGAAATTAATAGCGTAACACTTTTTTGTGTGCAATGACGAAAAACTGCGCTCATTGTTTTACGGCTACTACAGATTCTACTGCCACCACATGTGATGCTTGCAAGTTGTATGTTTATTTTGTTTGTTTTGAAAATCTTGGCCACGATTTCATTAAATTGCTAACTAACTCACGTCCACCAAATATTAAGGTGTTTTGTAATCGCTGTAACGTCACTATTACTGCAGTTTCTGAATTAAAAGGTGTGGTTAATCAGTTGAAGCAAACAATTGAATCTAAAACCTCTGAATTAGACACTAAAGTTACCACCGCACTCGAGTCTTATACAAGCAAGGAAAATAGCGAATTCACTTATTAATAAAGCTGTTGAACGTTCACTTCGAGCTAGTGATGTGGTGATTTATAATGTCGCTGAACTCTGGTATCGATGATATAAAAATGTTGTAAACGATGTTCTTGAGGTAATTGATCCATGTTTAGTTGTGACACTAGATAATGTCACTCGTATTGGTAAAAAATAATAGGCCAAGACCATCTTCTCTACTATATAAAAATAAGTCGGGTTTTCCTTCCTGACGCTATAACTCCAGAACGCACGAACCGATTTCCACGGTTTTGCATTCGTTGGAAAGGTCTCGGGCTCCGTAAGGTTTATAGCAAAATTCAGGAAAAATGTCAACCGAAAAACGGGAAAATCTCTTTTCACATACAGCGCCATCTCTGATACATAGCATGTACTACAAACCAATATTTTAAGTAGATGACGCCGGTGCGTCGCAATGATAATTAACAAGTCGCAAGGCCAATCGCTTAGTGTTTACGGGATAAATTTAGAAAATCATTGTTTTTCACATGGGCAGTTATACGTTGCGTGTTCACGAGTTGGGAAACCATCCGCTTTGTTTGTGTTAACGTCAGACCAAAAACAAAAATGTGGTTTACCAAAGTGCACTTCAATGAAACGAATAATTTGCGGACACGTATAACGCTTCGATTCAGTATTTACTTTGGATTCACTTTCATTTACTTAGAGAAGTTCAACTAAATAACACTTCATTTTGTAATCGAAATGAATTCATTACTGTTGTGAAATTAAATAAAATTTTTCCTTTTCAAATATAAAACAAAAAAAAATTTTTCTTCATCTTTTAATCGCCAAACGAAATGTTACATTGTTACATAAAACGAAGCCACCTGGTGGCGAAACGGAGTTCGCCGGGTTTGCTAGTTAAGTATAAAGTTTAAATGTTTTGAGCAAGCTCGCTTGTGTCTTCGTAGAAAGTCATCATTAATTTCATCTTCTAAATTCGCTAGAATCATAATCTCAGATGATAAAACACCGCGTCAATTGAACCACTTAAAAGAGTTGCAAAATAACCTAAAACGTCGAATCGAATCTGGGGAGAAAACATTACTATAAAATACGTGGATCGCACTCAAATTATATCCACCCAAAAAAACTAGAATACGGCGAACCTATTAATATTTCTATTTTGTATACAAACATAGCATCCCTTACGTCAAAGCTTGATGACCTACAATTATTTATATCACATAGTCAACCAGATATTACTACACTTACTGAAAGTTGGTTAAATTCAAACATCTTAGACACTACCATCGCAATTGACTCTTAGACATTATACAGAAAAAATCTTACAAAATGTCGTAGAGGAGGTGAATTAAAGACCGCAAAGAATTTATTTGAAAACAATCTTCTACAGAATCCTAAGGCTTTTATGGTTATCTGTGTAAGCAAAAGTCTCTCGTGTAACTGTTCCAGTTGTTAGAAACTCATGGGACACCCTATGTACTGATAACATAGAAACTGCTAACATACTCGGTAGGTTTTTCTCCTCTGTTTTTACACCAACTTCTATCGTTTCTAATCCTGTTCTAAAATCTTCATTTTCGGGTGGCACTCTGTTAGATGGTTTAACTCCCAGGATCATCAAAAGATGCGATGCATTTTTAGTCAGTCCATTATTAACAATTATGAATACTTCGTTAAAAAGGGTACACTACCGGCAAAATGGCTGGAGGCTACCGTTAATCCTATTTATAAAAGAAGAGATCAACGCAACGCTAAAAATTATAGATCAGTGAGTCTCACTTCCATAGGGTGCAAACTCAGGAAAAAAATAATTGTAAAAGATATACTTGATCACTTGATCAAATACAACATTATGCCTCGTCAGCAACACGGTTTTGTACCAGGGAGGTCTACTATAACGAACCTTCTATCTACGATAAACGAATGGACCAAAATAATTGATTCGGGAGATACACTAGACGCTATATATCTAGATATCAGTAAAGCGTTTGACAGAGTGCTTCACGGATTACTACTTTTAAAAAGGAAAAGGTTGGCATTTCAGGTAATGTGTTAACTAACAAATAGATTATTTGTAGTAAAGTAAACAAAAACTTTCCAGACAGGTTTCCTGTTAGCAATGGGGTGCCGCAGGGTTCAGTTCTAGGACTAGTATTGTTTCTGGCCTATACGGCAAATTTGTTAAATAACATTCGTAGTCCGCACTCAGCTTATGCCTATGACTTGAAAATATTTGGCTCTTCCTGTAAATTTAGCAAGATGCTACAACCTACACTCGATTTTATAGCAGACTGGAGTGACACCTGGAATATACCATTAAACCTTGAAAAAAGTTCTGTGATTCACTTTGGCGGCTCAAATCCAAAACATGTGTATTGAATAAATAATGAAGCTATTTCCGTGGTGTCATCCCAGCTCGATTTAGGAGTTTTAGTTGATAATAAATTGTCGTGGAGTTTTCATTGTGTTAAAGTTACGAAAAAGTCTTTTGGGTTATTATTTAATATGAAATAAACTTTTGTCAATCCATCTCCAGAATTATGTGCTAAGCTTTTCATTACTTACATCAAACCTCACTTTGTATATGCCGCATCGGTGTGGCGTCCTCACTACCTTAAAGATCAACATTTGTTAAATAGGGTCCAATATGTTGTAACAAAGGTGGCCACAAGGCTTTTTTCAATTAGAATAAAAAAATGTTTAAAAAATAATCTTGCTATATCGGTTTGCCTCAACAAGTAGTTTTTAATAATAATAATAATAATAATAATAATAATAATAATAATAATAATAATAATAATAATAATAATAAATCCCGCCAGAGGGCCTGCATGCAGGTACGGGCTTAGCGAACCCGGGGATCTGAGCTCTTCAGTGGGCCAGGGGACCACTGTCGTATCAAATCTCCTTATCTTGATACTGCTGTCATTAAGTTGGCGGCACGGCAGAGCCCTTTCAAGGTGGACAGGTCACACTCTGCGAGCTGGCAGAAGCTTTAAAATGCAAAATTTGGTTATTAGCACATTGTTGATGCTGATGCGGAGGTCAGCCCAATAAAGATGACCTTAGCATGGACACGGACGTGGTGTGGGCCCCGGAAAACCCACATACGAATCAGGAAAAGACGGTGGTACCCCGGTTCCTGATCGTCAAAAAGGTGTAAGGCGAAATTAGTAGTGATAGTCCTTTTCTCATCCAGAGACAACTGTACGGTTTGATTGGTGATGTTAAAAATGTCAAGAAGATTAAAGAAGGATTATTAATCAGACTGCGAGCTCAGCACAAGCCAGTAAACTCCTACGAACGGAGAGATTAGGTGAATCAAAGATTGAGGTTAACCCCATGCTGTCCTGAACCATAGTAAAGGTGTCATATATTGTCAGGATCTGTTGGTGTGCACTACGGAAGTGATATGCTCCGAACTAAAGAAGCAAGGAGTAACTGAAGTCAGGCGAATTAGGAAAAGGGTAGATGGCAAACTTAAAGACACGCCAAACCATGTACTCACCTTTAATACTCCTAACGTCCCTCAAAGATTAAAGTCGGCTACTTATCCGTCCCAGTGCGACTTTACATCCCAGCACCTATGCGCTGTTTCAGGTGCCAAAAGTTTGGCCACGGCTCTACGGTGCGAAAACCCTCAAATCTGCGTTTGTGGAAAGCAACTACGCGAAGGTCAACCCTGCGAGGAACTTATAGAGTGTGTAAACTGCAAAGGGCAGCATAAGGCAATCTCCAGAAACTGTCCAATATTTAAACAAGAAACGGTAATCCAAAAATTAGAGTTAAAGAAAAGCTTTCCTACCCCGAAGTAAGAAGTAAAATAGTTATTACAACACCACAACACGCTGTTTCTTATGCCAAAGCCGCTGAAAAGAAAGGTCAAGTTGATATCTCACTACTAGTGAAAGAATTAGTGCCTACCTTGGTATCGGTGCTAAAAGGGTATTTGTACCTAAGAGCACGCAACCAATTATCCAACTGCCTCAATTCCAACCGCCAGCTACGAGATCGCGACGGAACTCTGCTTCCAGTCAAGGTTTCACACTTTCGGACGTGGGGTCTGAAAAAAGAAAAGAAGGGACAAAGGAAGTGTAAATTATACAACGGAAGACGAGTTATCGGATAACTCTGAAACTTCCGGAACCACTACCAAAAGAAAAAGGGTGGCCTAAAGGAAAACCCCGAAACGGGCTCTCCTAAACTGTGATTAACATCTGTGATATTTTTGTTTGTAATCCAAATTATTTATTTATCAGTGTTCGTCCAGATTATCTATTTACACGTATATGTTATTTATTTATTTGTTTGTTGGTCGTAATCATTATTCATTAACTTTACCTTAATCTTATAATGGAAAAAAAAAAAATAAAATCTTAAGAAAAGACGTCCAGCAGTCAGCTCCAGCGGAGGGATAGCAATCTTTCTTAGGAATGACTAACTTACATCGAAGGTCAATATTGTCACAAACCTACAACCAATAGCAGTTTGTCAGTTAGTACCCGTAAACCTCACTATCCGTAAGGTCTACTTACCTAACGCGGAATAGAGAACGTGAGACTTAGAGAACTTACTAAGACAGCTACCGAGACCGTTCCTCGTAGTAAGGAATTTCAAAGTCTATAACCAATTATGGGAATCTGCCAGCGTCATGACGTCGCGTAGAAGGCATCTTTGACAACACTCAACTTATTTTACTCAACACAAGTACTTCAAAGTTTATGAACACGTGGTCTAACGGCTTTTTCGCTATAGATTTGTACTTCAGTCAAATGTCGCCTAAAAGATTGCGTACCTTTAGTTACTCCCAAAAAGTGGCTGCTTTCGCATGAGAGGTTTCGGTAATCCTCAAACTATCAATCTCTATTTAAAAGCTAGTGGAGACTTTAGCTCAGCCATCCTCTGTGCCACTAAAAACAACATACCAATTGGAGAAAGTACTGTACGACGTACGACGGTTCCATGGTGGAACCTAAAAGTACGGTTGACTACAAGAAAAAAGAAACGTTTATTTAACGTATTAAAGAGGCGCCCGACGGACGTTGCAAAACTTGATCACTGTTAAAAGAGCTAAAGCGTAAGCTTGTCGGACAATGTTACAGAGCGAACGAGTTTTATGACATGAGTACGTGTCACGGATTAATGGATCGAGACGATTACAAATGTGTGGCATAAAATTAAAGTGGTAGCAAGGAACAGGAAAAATCTAAGCGCAATCAGTTTAGAATTAAATGGGCGCGGCAATTGATGTTGCAAAGGCTTTCGCCGATCAGTTCTAAAAATTATCAGTAGTCGTAACACAATACTCAAAAGAGAAATAGCTTTTGACCTGAATGGCCAACAAAATAATTTACACATCAAGTGGCGCTGAGGAAGTGCAAAAAGTCCGCACCAGTTCTAGATGAAATTCCTTGCAAGTTTGTGAGGGAAGGTTTGCCGTTCTCCAAAGAACCACTCCTTGTAGTTTTCAACAAAATATGGAACGAATGTACTTACAATCCTAAAAGAAGGAAAATATCTCATAAAACCCGCTAGCTACAAGCCTATAAGCCTAACATATTGTTTAAGCAAAATTCTGGAAAAAATAGTTAGTAATCGGATCATGTGGCAACTGGAAATTTACCATCGCCTTGTAGATTATCAAGCGGGTTTTGGGAAACGAAGATCAATTTATATATTTCCGTAAAGGAGAGCATTCAGTCGCTGTCTTTTCAACACGGTATGGCGCTATGGAATCGTCGCAAGCTTTACGATTGGGGGACTGACAGGTAACTTATTGAAATTTGTGTCTTCTTTCTCAGACAACAGGAATTTCAAAGTCTAAATCGGAAATGTGTTATCAATGGGGAGGGTCCTAGAAAACGGAGTGCCACTGAGTGACCCTTTTTGCTGTAGCGGTGAATGATACAGCAGCGTCCGTAAATGCATCAGTAGGCAGATGTCTATATGTACACAATTTAGCCATATTTTTCTCGGCTTCAAAAATGCATACAATAGTGAATAAAGTACAAGAAACGATAAACTCCATTCTCCAAAACGCCGAAACAACTGGTTTTTGATTATCTGCGCAGAAAACTCAATGAAATAAAAAATCTTATTAAAATTCTTTTCTTTTATAAAAATTAACCCTTATTAAAAATAATTTTCTTTTTTTTTTTTTTTTTTTTTTTTTTTTTTTTTTTTTTTTTTTTTTTTTTTTTTTTTTTTTTTTTTTTTTTTTTTTTTTTTTTTTTTTTTTTTTTTTTTTTTTTTTTTTTTTTTTACCTTAAACATTTGTTTTACCACTGCAAAGTAGACGTGCACAACTACTTACCAGTTACGTAGCCAACATAAGGTCACAACCCAATCACCGGAATTTTAACGTCCTGTTCAGGCACAGGACTAAATATCTCGAAAGGCCAACAATTTCAAGACCGGTCGGCGTACGGGCTCTGGAGCTGTGCACTGAATTCGGATTAACGATTCCCCATACTACCACTTAAGTTACCTGAATTTCCGCCGTGGAAGACAGAAAACCAACATTTTGAGCGATCTCAGCTTGTTATCTAAAAAGAAACCACACCCGAAGAGTACCGTAAAACATTCAAAAATATTTCTTAATACTTACCGTGAGTCAGTTGTTGTGTACACTGACGGGTCCAAAACTCAACGAGGGTGGGAGCAGCCGTAGTGGTAGACTTCTGAAATCAAACATCATATATAAGATTTATTGTTTAACATGTAAGGGGTATATATCGAATACGGCCGGATTGCGCTCGACCGTTTTGCGCTCTTACCTGAACTCGACCAGTTTGCGCTCTGCGATTTAATTATAGAAATTTGAACCTACCCTATTGTCTCCGATCGACCGATTTGCGCTCTCTTGTAATATAATAGTTATTTGTATACCTAGGCCGAGAAATACCTTAATTCCTTATAGAAAGTATTTTAACTAAAGGCGTTTTCCCCGATCGCCGTTTCCTCCGATGCACTGCCCCCTTGAACAATACCCCACACCCATCACACAAACATAACTAATATAAACGAATGTTACTTGAAATAATTGTTTGTTTTTTTGTTTTTGTTTTAAAGAAAAAACTGTACTAACTGTAACCTACCAACCAACACCGTTTACCCCCGGATCACATGAAAACAACTTAAATCTCGATAATTTCAAAATGTTTATAGTACAAGAGAGCGCAAATCGGTCGATTGGAGATAATAGGGAAGGTTTAAATTTATATAATTAAATTGCAGAGCGCAAACTGGTCGAGTTTAGCCAAAGATCTCAATATTTTAAAAAACGTATTAAACAACATAAAAATGATATTAAAAATAACAAGGAAACAACTGCGCTTTAGTTACCGGACGCGGTTTTGATTTCACAAATACGGAAATCATTGATGCAGCTATGGGCAAAAGTCAAAAAGAGTTTTATGTATTATATTAATAAAAATGAAACAATTTTAACTTTAATACTGACACGGAAACATGAATGTTTTTGGAACTTCTAACCTAACTTGTGTTGGTAACTACAGTTAATCGTGTTTAGATCCGGTGTTATTTTTTGAATCTTCCTGTTAACCTCAAACTTTAGCACAAGGACTTCTATCAATTTTTAACGTGTTACATTTTGTGTTTTTAATTAACTTATACCAATGATGTGCTTTCATGATTGTTTCTTGAATTAAGATCGAACTTTGTTGTATCAGTTGATGTTAAATGAAGTAACATGTATTTAACAGTAAGTTGTTTTTTCTTACAATTGTTAAGTAGCTTAATCACGTTCTTTTGGGCTTCGAAAGTTAACCCTAAAACGTATCTCTATTTAATACATTTTTAAAAATTAAAGGAGTTTTTAAAGGACAGAGAAAACTGTGTAAGTCCATTTTTTATAATTTTACAGGAGAAGGAAAAAACTAAATTTATCATCCCTTTCAAATCAGAAACAAATATTACAATGGACAAATGGCGTTAAAAATGCTATACATCTGCCAAAAATAATAATTTAAAAAAATTGTTAAAAATATTGATGTTTTTTATTTGAAAATGAACATAGGTACTTTTCTAGGGTAAAAATGTTAAGAAATTGGAGATACGCATTTAGATAAAAACAGTAACTTTATAATCAATGTAAAAACCAAAACTACGCTTATGTCAGGGACAAAATTATTTAAATTATTACAAAATAATTTTATTTAGTTAACACAAAAAGAAAAACTAATATAAAAACAGAAAGTAATAATAGAACTTGTTATCAGCAAAAGTTAAATAATGTGATCTAAGCTCAAACATCGTGGTGATCAGGTTCCTGAGCTGACTGTTCTTCCTGGTCTAATGGACGCAACCAACTATAAGTATAGAATTTAAAAAAAAATAACAATAAAAAATGCGAAGGAGGCGGGAATGAGATTGTAGTCGGTTTTGCCCTCGGGTAGCTTTTAGTCGAAGAATAGATTGTTACGATCAATTATTTATTATACGTAAATAAAATATAAACAGTTCAAATGTCTTTCTTTTATTTACATTCCGCACTAGGGCCTGTTTCCTTGAATGCGGCTTTCTTGGGCGGTGTAACGGCCAGTATGAGTTTCGGTTCGGGGCAAGTTCTATACAGCTGGTTTAATGTCAACGCAGGAGGATGCAAGTAGCCGCTGATAATGATTTTTATTTGGATACTTGAATCCGTTGAGTTTTATCGGTTGAATTTTAGCGCGTGTCTTTAGTGAGGTTAACTTTGCAGGATTGATAAACACACTTAAATTACGCGGGCCAGTTTGTTTAGTGGAGGATACGGTCTCTGTATGGCCACTACTACAGTTTGAGAAATTGTGTAACCAGCGGATAATACGGAGGCAAAGTTCTTTCCGCTAGATAGAAACCTTACGAACGAAACTTGCGGTGAACGGTGCAGATATAGGATAGGGGATTACTAAGCCCCTGCAGGATTCACACCCTACGTTACAGTCTTAGCAATGTAAAGACGGCTCTTCCGCTCAGCAGACGCCAAACGTAATTTGCACAGTCTTTTATCTCACGGTCCTTCGCTCAGTTGGCACTAAGCGTACTCGGCACGGTGCAAGAGAATAGAACGGTGTACAAAGCCCTTTCGCTCAATTTACACCAAGCGTACTTGGCACAGTGTAATTGGGATCACAGGTCCTTCCGCGTGTGCTTTAGCTCCACACGTATTCGACACAGTGATAGGTACACCAAACTGCTGAAACTAAACTAAGCAAATTATTCGGAAGACGGCACAAAAAATGAAAAAATTAAAAATTAACTCGGCAAACAATGAAATAAAATCAATAAAACTCTTAATAAATTCGTGGTCAGGTGGAATAGCGGTGTCGGCGACTTGAAATTACGGTTTATGCGGCAAAACACTGGTACGGCTCGGCGAACGGTGAATCTCGGAAAATCTGCAAGAACAGAGAGAACTGAGAGAGCTAAGCCAAGCGTCTTCTCGTATTTATACACGTAGCTATCTCTCGAAATGCGTGACGTTGCGTACCTCAGCACGACCTATTGTTATCGCCTGCATGCTTTCCGTTGATAATGAAATTGTTGCTTTGCTTATGGGATTTCCTGTGTACAAATTTATCATTTTTATGCAAAATTGTACGAAAATTTGCAAATAATTAAATTATTTTACGGATTCTTACAAGATAGGCAGTTTGCTAAAGCGACAGTAACACAAAAACTAAAATTTTTGATGGACATAAGAGTTATTTCATTGGATTAGGCAAAAATTTTACATTATTTATTTCTGATTTTAAGTGGAGTTACGCACTTTGCGAATTAAGCCGACAATATTTGTGTTTAATGAAAAATGTGTCAAAATGTTTCAAAAAAACAATAAGCTTTTTATAAAAAAATTTGGTTTTTTAAGTAACTAAATGTTCCATAAACTATTACTGTGGTCAATAGTTTAAATAAAAATTACTAATCATGATTTTTTAGTAAATTGGTTTCCCCAATTTTTTTTTCTTTCACTTAGGTAGAAGGCTTACTTTTGTGTTTAATTAATTTTCTTATAAAATAAATGAATTCTTTTTGTTGTTTGATAGATATTCTTCTCTCGTGTAGACTTCTATAAAGTGAGGGGAGTGTTACTATTGACCTTTCGCCCAAAGATATGAAGAATTAATTTATTAAAGATCAGAAAGGAAAAAAAAACACTTTTGTAGCGTGTACGTTGATACAATGTTTTAAACAAATTAAATATCAGGAGTAAGCCTCATGTTCAATCTGCTTAACACTGACTAGTACAATACGACAGAACACGTATTCGTAGGTGCTGTTTGTGAATCTGTAATTATCACTGGTTTACGTTTATATTTAGTTGATACAAAACTGATACGTTTAAGTAACCATAACGCCATAACTGTCGCTACAGACAATTTTTCAGTAAATGTTATTAAATAAATTTAATACATAAAAGATGCCAAATCAGTAGAAATAATAACTTACGTTAAATAAGATTGCATATAAATTTTTCACAAAGTGAAAGTAAATATATTTGCAGCCGCCAAAGATTACAGATTGGCAATGAAAACATTGTAATTAAAAATTAAATTAAAAAGAATTTTTGGCCCGATTTCCTGTTTCCATTACCAATTTATTTATTAAAGCATATGGTTACAATTTATTTTAATATTTGTGCTGTGATGTAAGTGTCCCAATTGATCAGTGTAAACTTCACAGTGTGTGGCTAAACACACAGAGTTGCATTATATTATTTTTCTATCCGTATTACGCTAAAGCAAGGGTTTACATGAATGTGTACGTACACGAAAAGTAATCTTTTTTACAGATGTGTAATTTTGTATTATTCCATCGTTTCACTGATGGAAAATAAACTCACAGTAACATTTAGAACGTAAAATATACAAAAGGTGCAATTTTCCAGCAATGGATGGCTTAACAACATAACATCGTGCTTTTGAGAAAACTGTGTATTATACATTTTTTATAAATAAATAACTTACTTGTGATGACGTTAATTATTAATTTGAACCAGTCCTAAGCCTGGATATGCGTGTGAAGGAAGGTAATGGCGAATTTGTCAATTTAATTAAAGATAAAGCAAAAATCCAATTACCTTAGAAACTCTTGCTCGGAGTGACATTTATTTAGTTTAAATTGAAGTATAAAATATTTAAATAAAAAAGAAAGTCACAAAAAATTAGTACATTTTCAATGTAAAACAAGTGCCGTAACCCCCTGTAATTTACCACAAAAATGAGAACGGATTATGAATTCTCATCCCAAAAATCACCGAGTACCCAATTTCGTGTAAGCAGTACAGCTTGTGACCACGATCACATTAATTGTACATTAGTTTTAATTTATAATTAACATGCGGGTAGGCAACCAATCATGGTGTATTTTTTGCGGTTTTCTTATCAGCGGACATTTCAAAATTTTAGTAATTTTAAGTTTCTTGGAAGAAATGAGATAAGAAAAAATGATGGTTACTCCAGAGAGGCGGATACATGAGAGTTTCTTAATCACAAGCATATTGTTGAATTTAATAAAATTTAATCAATTTAAAGTTACTTTTATTATAAAATTAATTCATCCAAATCGGAATTGATTATTATCATTATTATTATAATTATACTTTATACATTTATAAAATTTTATTAAATCATGTAACATCAATATTCGTAATTAACTCAACATTAACTAAATGAATTTATTTAACAATAACGTAAACATTATTTATGCGCAATCAAAATAAACCAAAAATCCCACAAACTCAAAGACTGTCTGTGGTTATAATTAACTATTAAATTATTGAGCGCCTTTATCAAATTATAGTTGTTATAGTATAGTTAAATAGTTAAGTGCATCACACAATTTAAATCAAACCACAATTAAACTAGCAAAGCCATCTAATTGGCCTCAGCACTTGCATTAACATTCATCAGTTTTATTTATTTATTTAATAGTATGGTACATTTTAAATATTGTATTGTGATGTAAGTGTTATGTATGGTGCCCCAGAAGATCAGTATAAACCTGTACAGTGTGGTGACGAAACCGTGTGCAATTGTGGATCGGTTCGTCTTGGCAAAGCATTTGCTTCAAGGTTCAGGAAAACTACTAAAATCTAAACATGCCAACCCTTACCCACCCTAGTATTCACATGTAATAATATTATTTAAGTGTGTACATTTTTTCCTAATATTAATTTTGACTATTCAATATGAATGCAGAGTACATGGAATTCGTAAAATGAATCGAGACTAGGTGTGCGCTCGCACAAGTCATAACATATTAATAAGAGATTTGATATACATTATTTATGTAATTCCAATTCGCTTAGGTATTTTTTTACGAATTTTCTGAACGTATATGTTGGCCGGGCCATTCTAAATTCCACCGGTAATAAACTAAAAATCTAAATTTTTTGTCTAAAAAAATGGCAACATTAATAACTGGTATGTTAAGTAATTTTTAAAACATATTTTGAATGCGTTTGCTTGTTTGTCTTTTTTCATATGTACAGGGTTATTCACAGTATACGACACGGAGTGTTACAGCCAAACTATTCAGAAAAATATATCTGGGATAGATAGAGATTATGAAAACCTGATTTTTCACGAAAACGTGAATATTTAGCTATTGGACACTATAGTATTGTTCGTTAGACAATTACATTTTACATTCACTGTTGATACAAAATAGGGTGTTCCGTTTAAATTAAGCAAGTTATTGCGGTTCAAAACATTCGTTATTTAATCTTATATATGATAGTGGATTTTTCACAACTTCTATATAAAATCTGATCAATTAATAGATTCCAGTGAGAATTTTGTTTGGAAAAAAAGAATAGTTGCTCAGATATAAATCGGTAAAATTGTGACGATTCATAAAATACAAAATATCTCAAAAACCTTTAGGTTTAAGAAAGGTAAACCTCTATAAAATCTATTCTTATTTTGAGCGTAGAAACTGAAAATGAAATAAGATACATATTTTAATCTCAGAAATCTACAGTAGCTTTGTGTACACGGAATATCAAAGTTATCGAACGAAAATTGAATTTTTTAAGAATTTTTTTTTATTTCTTTTGACGCCAAAGTAGTAAACTAAAATGTAAAAAGTATAAGTAACCAACTAAAACCAACAATATTAAAATAAAATTGTGTTTCTGTGTTTCAAAACTAAATATAAACCAATTTTAAACAAATTAATAAAAATCAAAATTTTAAAAATGTATAATACCTTTTAAGAAATCAAATTATGAGGTTCTTAAATTTTATTATTTCAAAAATAAATGATTTTTTAAACTCTTATTCTACAAAGGTATAATTAAAGGTATTATCGATTAAAGAAAACTTATGTTAAGAACTTTGGTTAAAATTTGTATCTACATATTTTCAAATAAGGTATAATTTTTTAATTTAATTTTAAATTAAATTTTAAATTAATTTTTTAAGCTGAGGTTGTATTGTTATAATTATGCAATTCAAAAGTATTGATTTTAGAATTAAAAAAATTATAGAAAACACTGCATTTTGTACATAAGCATATACTAATACACGCTGAGGTAGATGCGTGTAGAGTTATAAACTTACTCTATTTAATGAAAGTGAATTAAGCTTTAATTATGTATTATCACTAAAGCTTCTCATGTGGGTGTGTCTCTATGTAGTTTAATGTTTATTCAAGTGCGGATTGCATATAAACTAAATATTAATTAATATAGGAGTAACTTTCGAATGATTTTGATAATTTATGAAGTTACAAAGTTTCTTGTGAATATGATGCTATAAAATGTTATTTTAGATCATATTCGTATCTTATGTTAAAATCTGGCAAGCTTTAGAGTTTAGTTTAAAGTGTTATTTTGCTCGAAATATAACATTGTTCGTACAACTTTCTCGCATTCTCTTATCTTTTAGGTACACAAAGAGACTAAAGCTTAAAATATACATTTCTCTCTTTAATTTTGTTAAAATTGTTTTTTTATGTAAAATGATTGCATTTATCTCATCCAGATTTAACTTTTTAGATAAACCTCAACATAAAAGCATTTTTTATTTCTCAATATATTTTGGTGTGGTTAATTTTTTTAAATGTTACATAAAGTACACTTGGGAAATACTGAAGTATGGTAAACTAGCTTCAAGTTTGTATGTACGCTACTTGATTTATGACTATTTTAGAATGGATAACCACGGATATTGTCGATAATGGATTTTTAACAAGTGACTTCATGCATATTAGCTGCGTTTTAATAAATAACTGATGCCAAAAATACGAAATAAAATACGTCCATTATATGAAACCTAAATTAAATTTTTGGAATTTGGCTGAAAAAGGGAGTGTTGTTATTTGATAATAGTATTAAATTAGAGAAAATTAAATATCCCTCTTTACAGTAAAGTACGTTTCTGTTTGGGGATTTTACAAAGTTTATTACGCAATGATGATGATTACTATTAAAAAGGTTTTCATTAATACCCTTGAGGAAGTTAAACAATTTGCAATTGTTCAAAACTATCCGTATATGCATCTTATAATGTACATATTCCATGAAACTGAAATGAAAATATTTTATTTTGACTTGATGTTATTTATTGTAACAAACATCGCTAAATCTAATATTTATTTAATTAAGCGTAAAATACATCCATGCGATCATTGAATTATTTTCTACATAAGATTTGAATTCATGCACAATTTACAAACCAATTATAAAGCTTTGATTACCTATTTTTTTTATTGCGAAATATAAAATTAGAAAATTTTTACTGAATAAAAATATACTTATCTTCTGTATGTATTATTTAGAATTTATTAGAATTTTTGATAATCATCTGGACTTTTATTTCAATGTAAAACACTGATTTTTAAAGGTTGTTAAGAAAAACAAAACATTGGGATATACTAGCATACGTATGTACCTATAGGCAAATGTATACAATTAAATACCTATATACATTAGAGGTGCACAATCCACTGAGGTTTGGAAATAAATAACAAACAGTAAAACAAATAATAAAAGAACGCCAACCCAACTAATTTACTAAACGTGAAATGGAAATCTTATTATGAATCCCTATTTACAGAGTCCAAAGAAACATTTTTACAAATTCTATTAATCGTGACGCTATGAACGATCCTTAAATGAAGATTGAATGTATCGGAGACATGAAAAACGGATGATCACACGGACCTGGAGGTGTTTATGCAGAGTTAATAAAAGTGGCGGAATACAATTATGTGAAAGAATAAAAAGCTATAAAAAATATAATGTTATAAAGATACCAAGGGAATGGTAAATGTGCTATATTTCATCCATCCACAAAAAAGGTAACATGAGGGATCCAAAAATTTAAAAAGGACCGCAACAAGTACATTTACGCCCAGTTCCACAATCTTCGTTTAAAGTTAACTTTGGTTGTTGTATACTTAGAAGTAAAACCATAGCCCTGCTATTTATTCAATGAACATAGTTAACTTTAGGCGGATATTGCACAGTTGGTCCTTAGGGGAATGTGGGGTTAAAATAATACAAAAAAAACTACACCGACAGACAGGCAATCGAAATTTACTTTCCTGTGTAGATAACAGTTTCACCATACTACAGCTAGACAAGAATATTAGTGAAAGTGACGAAGTTTACATTACTTTTATCAATATGAAGAAGGCATATGATAACGTGCCTAGAAAGAAGTTATGGGAAGCACTGAGAGTCATGGACGTAAGCTACTGTTTGATGAAAATACTTATACAAGACCTATATCAAGATTATATTGCATATGTTAAGGGTTACAAGCAGTCATATTATTTTGTTACATAGGCAACTTTCCATACAACCCCAAACAAAAGAGTTTGTACACCTGTCAGTAAAAGGATTACTGTACGTTTACCCGTAGTTTACTCAAACAATAAAATGTCAATGGGCCATAAAAGCTAGAAAAGTTGTAACGGTAACGGAAAATTTGCCTAACAGCATGTATGGTTGGTTGCATGTAATTTTAATAAAAATGACTTTATTAATTAATTAATCAAAAAATAGTTATTTAACAAACGAGTGTATTAATAAGGGCGATTAACAATCGAGATATTTTAACACATGAGCGAGCGCGTTAATGTTTGAGATTGTTAATCGCCGTTTAATTCAAGAGTCAGTTACACAACTTTTCCGTCGACCGTACTTTGTAATTTTAATAAAATTATAATTTAATAATTTTAGAAAAGATATGCTATTGTGAACGCACCTTTAGAAAGTACCGTTTTGTGAACTCACCATAATTTTTTAATTATATAACATAACCTAACTTCATTGTTTTTACTTTTTTGTGAGCTTTGTATTTGATTATTCTTTGCCTTTTCGTCTTTTGTATGGCTATTTGACAACAGTATTTTAATTAAGGTCACTAAGTTGATAAAGAATTGAGGTACTAAATTCCAATTGTTGCGTCAAAACACAATAGTTTTCATCACAGCGCAACAAAGTGCATAAATCTTTTTTGTGAGAACGGATTGGTGCTTATTCTAAATAGTGATACACCTACAAAGACCGAACCAGAAATGGTTGACAATGTTTGATAAATGATACAAAAAGCCCAAGTACATCTCTACGATACCTTTAAACAAGTTGAACTTTTGATAATGACTTGTCACATCATACCAAACAAAGATATTCATTCATATCGCTATTGTGTATTAAATAAATTTATAAAAAAAAATTTTCTTAAAGTAGTTCCACTACACCTCTAAAACATATTTGTAGGAGTCGGAATGTTTATCGGGCTATTTCTTTTTTTGTTGTTTTTATTTTCTCTTACAACCTTGCTTGAAAAACTTTTGAACAATGAGTAAACAATATTGAAGAACTGTGTGAGACAATACTTTGCAAAATTCGTAGATGAGCTGAACATACTTAAATGTTATCATTGGAATGTTGTATACAGTACAAAAATATCTCAAAGTTTGTGTGAACAAATTGAAGATTTATTACAACTGTAAATTAATGTTGATTTGTTCTTATTAAAATTTCCTTTGCTACAAATTATGACAGATTTTTTATTTACATTTTCATATTGTAATTATTGATTGACAGATAAAATGGCAACTTTAGGTATACACATGTATGCTTAGTTGCCTATACTAAAATCGTTCATTAATAGGAGTCATTAATGAACGATTTTGTTTACGTTAATGTAAGTCATAAATGCACGGTCGACGGAAAAATAAATTTAATGCGAGTTAGAGAATTTAGTCTATATAATATGCATGCTGATCCGTTGAATTTCCGTTGAGCAAAACGCGAGTAAAAATTTTATTAAACTTTTTTTCTTATAAAATTTTCCAAATTTTATACTTAATCCCGCTTAGAAAAGAATATTTGAAACCTCTAGGAATATCGATCGTCTCTAAGAATTAAAAAAATTATTTTCAATTTTCGTTCAAAAATGTTCATTCATTCACCGATGGACACTCTTAAAGAGCAAAATAAACTATCATAACTCTTGTATTCTACAAAAGGGCTTGGACAGGGTTGTAGCTTATCTCCTATCCGATTCAATATACAGGATGTCTTTAAATTTGATGTCATAATATCTAGTGCGTGTTCCTAACGGGAAATTATGACAAAAAGTCTATATAAACATGTGCCTCGTTTTTGATATACAGAGTTTATAGGATCCGTATAGGAGTAAGTTTTCCTTAGTGTTGTATTGATCGCTCTATTGTTATATGTTTAGTCCTTTTCTACGTTATTGCTAAAGATTTTTCTTGATGAGTAAAATTGAAGTTTCCTCCAATTTTTTTTAAGAATTGTGAATTTGGTCTGAGACCCTTTCTGCATGGAGGTGAAAGCAAAAAAACAACTCAAATTGTTGAAATTGCCAACGTTTTGCTCTCAATGTGAGAGCTTTATTAAGTCTTAATCAATAATGAGGTGCTAGGCGCTAAGGTTAATCATCTAAGGAAGATGAGGTCATTTAATTTAAAAGTCGAACGTATAAAAATCTTAAAAATTAAAATAACACACAATACAAATTATAGGTTAAAACAATCGACCAAAAACATATGTTTTTGTGCTTCCACCTCCACCTAGAAGGGGTATCAGACCAAATTCACAATTACGATTGTTCTTATTTCTTTCGTTTTTCTTAGTTGATTGTTACAAATTTTGATTGCAATGATGTTTCCCCCTAATTTTTAATGTTCCTGTTAAAACATCTACTTTTACTTACTACTTTTACTAATCTAGAAAACGTCCGTTAAATATTTGTGCTATAAGAGAACGACAACAACTTTTTAAGTTTTTTATTTACATTTATTTCTGAGTATAAATTTCAAATGTTGGGTGACTCCAAAAACTTTTTATGCTTATCTTACTGTCCTTTAACATTATTATTGTAACAAAAATTGCTCTTTATTGTGCTCATTATCGCACATAGAAATGTAGCATGATAAAGTTTATCTGTTCTGAATAACATAAGCAGATTCATTTTTCGAAAAATTTGGATAGTTGATGAAGATTTGGTTGTTCTTCAATATACATGCATTCACTTCTAAGCATAATACGAACCAAATTTTAGATAATTCTAAACCCTTTTTTATTTTTTCTCGTTTTTTTTTTCTCGTTTTAAGCGATTTTAACAACGTAGATATAGAGCAAAAAAGTTGTAAACACCGAAAGTTGACAGGCAGATTTACATGCTACTTTAATTGCAGTTTTCCGAAAAATATTCGGGTAGACAAAATACCAAACTATAACTTTCTGTATATTTTTAAAAACTTTAATTTTGTGACAGTTTGCTTGTTAATTTTACTAAGCTACCGTAATAAACGAAAAACGATTTTTCACTAAAAATGAAATTTTTTTGAAGGAGTACGTTATCGGGTAGGGTCAACTCTTTTTTACCAGCAAATCACTCATAGAAATATACTTAATGAGTTTATAACTGCTTGAATTAAACACGTTCATAAAACTGAGTGACTTAAAAGTTGATACAGTAAAAAGTGATAGTTAAGTTTAGTGCGAAATACCTAACTAAACTCGACCACCACTCAAACACCTTAACTCTCAACCTACTCAATAATAGTTGAAACCCTACACAGACTAAAAAGGCACAAACCACTAGACCTACCAAATAGATTTGAGTAAAAACCAGTATGTTGTATATGTGTCGACTCGTGAAAGCGTTCACGTACGTAAATGTAAGCAACTTTGCCGACAGGTATGTAAAGCAGTTACATAGTCGATTCTTCAATAATTATAGCCTACATAACAGTTGGCAAGTATAAAAATTTCGAATCGCCTGCAGTAAAGTACGCAAGAGGTTGTACAATATCAAACAAACACTGAGAATCACTCGACAGCTGTTTCGTCCTTTTGGGACTCTTAGGGAGTGAGATATATATATATATATATATATATATATATATATATATATTATATGCGTATGTAGGAAACTGTAAGTTGTAAATTGCTGGATTTCAACCATGTCATGTTAATGTCCAATATTCTTTTTGCTTATTGTTTGTGTAAACAGATTGCAAAAAGTAATAAACAGAAAAAAAAATTACACACAGACAGAATGTGTTGTCAATAAAATGAGCACCAAGAATAAGTATAAAAACTAATTTCAAAATATTGTCAGAATTCATATTGTAGTGGTCACCTTATTTATACTATAGCCTAAAATTAGTAATTTACAAAATAATAAACTTTAAAATTACAGATTTCGCACATAATCAAAATGATAGCTATGTACCTTTCTTTGAACAAAATAACAGTTTTTTTTCTTTTTCTTGTTATGTGTTGTTTGTTACAGTTTGTTGCCGTAGACAAATTTATTATAGAAATATTTATCATCATTTTGGCGCACTTATCAAAAAGTGGGTCGTGGACAATTATTGAAGATGTGGTAGCTACAAAAAAGATCCTTCGAGACGTGGGCGCCACCCTATGAGTTGTAGTAAGGACTTCAGATACAAAACAACAAACTGTTAACGAAAAAAACGTATCATTTACACAGCTTCTCTTGTGCCACAAGTATATACAGGGTGTTTAAAAAATACGTTCCGGTATTTGGCTCACTTATAGATCTCACCAGTACAATCAAAAAAGTCGAAGTAAACATAAGTCCCAAAAATTAACCGTTTCTGAGATAAAAGCAGTTTTTGAAATTAAAATTACTAAGCCCAGTTGAAATGATTCCTAGTATTTATCACGTCAGCTATGGAAATAACAAAACAAAATTTGTTTGTTTCTTTCAGTCTAGTTACCGCATTTGTTGTAATCATTGTGTGGCTGTCATTGTTAGTGTTATTGTTGCTATTAAAGTCGTTGTTTCTGTTGCTCATTGTTGAAATTTTCAAATATTCCGGAATATACCAACCCAGAAATGGCAGACATGCATTATATGTATGGCAAGGCGATGGAAATGCTTATGAGGCACATCGCTTTTATGCCAAAGCATTCCCAAATCGGGTGCTTCCGTGTGCCAAACTTACATCAACGTTTATCCGAAGTTGGATCGTTTAAATCAAGGAACGGTGATGGTAGTCGGCCTAGATCAGTTTCTACTCGCGAGGCAGAACTTAACATTTTAAGAAGAATTAAAGAAAATCCCGGTACTAGTACTAGAAGACTCTCTACTGAAACAAATATTAATTTTCTTTAATTTGGAGAATGTTACGCAAGCAGCAATTGCACTCATACCATATTCAAAGGGTACAGGCTCTTACTGGGCTTGATTATGCCGCACGACTGGTGTTTTGTCGAAGGATGCTGACAAAAGTTGGGGAGAACCCAAATTTTGTTATGAAAATTTTATTTACTGACGAAGCTGGTTTCACGAGAATTGCATTTTTAATTTCCATAATAGCCATGTTTGGGCCGACGAAAACCCGCACGCCATTGTTGAATCGAATCATCAACACCGATTTTCAATCAACGTTTGGCTTGGTGTGTTGGGAGACCATCTGATAAGACCTTGTTTCCTGCCTAACCGTTTGACTAGTCAATTGTACCTTGACTTTTTGCGGAATACCTTGCCACTGCTGTTAGAAAATGTACCCCTCAACCACAGAATTAATATGTGGTTGATGCACGATGGAGCTCCTGCCATTATGCGTTGTCAGAAATTACCTAAACAAAAATTACAATGGCAGGTGGATAGGGCGAGGAGGTTCAATTGCATGGCCACCTAGATCTCCCGACCTCACTCCGCTCGACTTTTGCATTTGCGGGTATTTAAAGACATTAGTTTATTCAAGTCCTGTGAATAATTTAGATGAGTTGCGAGAACGAATTGAACATGCCTGCCAGACTGTTTGTACAAATCCGGGACTCTTTGAGAGAGTGCGGCGTTCACTTTTACGGAGATGCGAAATGTGTATACAAATGGAAGGAGGACATGTTGAACATCTTATTAAAGAATCATTTGTAATTAAAATGTTGTATTTATACTGATATTTGTTCTATTGAAAACCTCGTTGAAATAAATATGACCTTTGGTTTGCCCACTTCCTTATCTAAATTATTTTAATTTAAAAAACAAGTTGTATCTCGGAAACAGTTGATTTTTGGACGGAACGAATTTTTTAAACACCCTGTATACACACAAAATATATATATAATCGTAGATAATAACAATATGGTTAACAATAAAACATGTAAATAATGCAGATCGTATCACAGATAAACAGACTTACATCCGGCAGAAATATCGTTCCTCAAAAAACATAACGCAGCAATGGCCGACTACGTAACCCGCACCTCGATTTACTTGTAATAATGAAAGTAGAAGTTGGTGCTTGAGGATATTCGGATAAATTTTGAGTAAAAGTAGACTTTTCTTCAACAATTTTAATAAATTATAAACACAATCATGGTTTCGGAGTTTGTAGAAACTTCATTCTCAAGTGTTGCAATACAAAACTAGTGATTAAAAGTGGTACATGTTGACACATTCTTAAAAAATTATACATTGAAATAAATAAATAAAGTAAAACTAAGTGCGACTCACCAACGATTTGTAAAAAATCTGAAACGGTATCATATTATATCTACGTACTGACTATTTTATGATCAGACGTCTATCTTAGAATATACGTGTCTTGTTATGTTCACTTTCTGTTTATTTTTAGTTCATTGCTGCTAATTTTTTATTTAATTGATTGCATATACTGATAACTACTTTTTTATTTAATTATTTTACATTTTACTTTTCTTAGGTGGTCTAATTAAACATCTAATTAGTACAATTGCTGACAGTGTGAAGATATAAAATATTACTGATGCATTACTATTTTGTAAAGGCAAGAATTGTATTTATATGTTGATTATAATAAAGTCTTTCATTTTATACATAAATTTAATTGTTTGAGCTTTCTATGTCGTTTGACATAAACTAAATTTGCTGCCGTATATGCTGCTTTTTGTCTTTTTGTTTTGCTACCTTTGCGTTAGATTACCTTACTTTTCTTATGCTTTTAGAACTTTGTTGTCAAAGCAATAAACTTCCATAAACTTTAGCGTTGTATAGTTAATAATTAAATGTACTATACGAATAAATAAATAAATAAATAAAGTTAATAAAAGTAAGTATTATATACACCTGATTATTATAGTGTGACACATTTAAAATTTGGGTTTGGGATTTTAACCTGCATTTGAGTTGTTGTAATATCGGCTTCCTTATGATTGACGTTGTAAGTAACTTAAAATTCATAACGTTACTTAACACAAACATCCTAAGAACTACAAACCACCTTCTGTGTTTTATTTTAATTTTGGGAAGGGCACACTAGATTACGCTTAACTTCCCTGAATCTACAGAAAGTATCCACTCGCTCTTCGTAAAAGATATCTGTAGCTCAATAATATTATTCTTTGGACTTAACATCTTGACACATGTACGAGGATATATTGAAAAATTCTTAGTCTACTATAGAACCAAACAAAATTTCAATGTCAAAATATTTTTTTACTCAACATATTCTCCTCTTAATTGGATACAATTATTACAGCGAACCTGCAACGTCTCTAGACCTTTAAAAAAATGTTTCTTCTTGCTCTGCAAACCAGACCTCTACAGCTTCTATTACCTCCTTGTTGGAAGAAAATGTACGACCTTTTAAACTTTTTTCAGTTGAGGAAAGAGGTGATAGTCGGACGGAGCCAAATCGGGTGAATAAGGGGGTGTTCTAGTAATTTAAATCCTAAATCACGAATTTTTGCATGGCAACATGAGATTTGTGTGCAGGGGCGTTGTCCTGCAAAAACAAAACACTTTGGATAGCTTTCCGCGTCTTTTCTCTTTAATATTTTCCCGTAGAGTGGTCAGTAATGTCGAATAGTAATCTCCAGTTATTGTTCTACCCTTATCCAAAAAATCAATCATGATTACTCCATGGCAATTCCAAAAAACTGAAGCAAGAACTTTTCCAGCAGATTTTGGACACGAAACTTCTTAGGTCTTGGAGAACCAGAGTGTCGCCATTCCATCGATTGTTGCTTTGTTTCTGGATTGTAGAAATGTACCCAAGTCTCATCCATAGTAACAATTTGGTTTAAGAAGTCTACATCGTTTTCAAATCGAGCACAGATCAAACGCGATGTTTCTACCCTTGCACGCTTTTGGTCAACATTCAAACATTTGGGGATCCATTTTGCAGCAATTTTTCTCATGTCCAAATTGACGTGAACCATATGATGAACGCGTTTGTATGAAATATTCAGTGCTTCAGATGTCCGTTTTAGCCCAATTCGACGGTCTGATAAAATCATGTCATGAACTGCATCGATATTTTTGGGGATTGATACAGAAACTGGCCTTCCCGATCGGTCATCATCTTCAATGGAAAATTTACCTCTTTTGAACCAAGGGTATTAAGCATTTCTTCGTAAATCTGCTTACCTCTTAAACCTTTTAAATACAGGTACTTGATGATGGCTCGATACTCTAATTTTTCGATTTTTTACAATTTTGGTGGACATCTTTTTTCATTCAATTTATTGCGTGACTCTAGTTTACTTTTTTGACGTCAAACTTTACACTGACACTTCTAATAAGTTATTATGGTAATGCAATATTTTGTTTATGCAAGGAACTGGTCTAGTCTAAGTAGATATCAATACATCTTTGTACACATCACAAACAAATTAAAATAAAAAGAAAACAGAATCACCAATATTTTAAATAACCAAAAAATGTTTACTGTTGTAGTTTGAAACATAATTTTTGATTTGAATGTTATTTTGTTCGCTGTTGACACTACATAATTTTTCCAAAGTAAAAAAGCACTTTAAGCTAAGTAGTTATTGAATTATTAGGATTACCAAACTCAACAATAAATGGGTACTGTAAGAAAATGAATGTATCCATAAAACTACTAAAGTGTATTTTATGTACGAATAAACAAAACATACTGCAAAAAGGAATTGATAATGAAAAAGGTTACATTATATAAGGTTTTCTCTCATTTTTTTGTATACAAATTTATTTCAAGAACTAGTAACGTATGAAATAACAATTTAGCAATTTAAAATATGAAGATATATACGCTTCCCATTGCTATAAATTATTAAACAGAACAAATTGGTACAATCGCGCCTGTACATTTTTTTATCGATTTGAGGTTTACAAACGTTTAAGTACATAATGCTTGAATTTCGAGAGTATGTTAAACACTTAACACAATTTGTTATGTACTCCTTAATCTTTCGCCTAACTTGTGGAAACTAATAGCTACGGGTGAGGTACTGGAATGTTTTGTCAACACCGTGGTGCCCTAAACTATCGTGACATAAACGTAATATTTTATTTTCCATTAAAGAAAGAACATAGAATAAAATTTTACTACCCTGCTTTCGGTACACTAATCCATTGCGTAATTCGAAGTGTGATCTCTCTGTTTTCTGTAAACTAGTTTTTATTTTTACTATTGACTGGTCAAGATTTTGAGCGATTGAAAGATTCTGCTCAAATGTGTTTTCCTCTAATACTAAAATATTATGCTGTCTGCTCAAGGCATCTACATGTCTCATCCTGTTACTATTCCTATGAGCTAGTTCGTAATCATAATTTAAAAGAACTAGTGACCATCTATTAATTTTCGGATTTATATCTTTTTTGTTCAAAGCTAGCTTCACCGAATTACAATCTGTCACGATTCTAAATTTCAACCTCTGCAAGTAAATTCTAAACCTATCAAGAGCATGGATAATTGCCAATAATTCCAATTCATAACTGTGGAGTTTTGACTCAGCCTCTGTGGTTCGTCTACTAAAATAAAGCGTCGGTAGTAAGTAGCCATTACCTTGTTTTTGCAATAGAATTCCGCCATAACCTTTGGCACTGGCATCACAGTGCAGTTCTGTTTCTAGTGAAGGAGAATAAATAGCTAAAACTGGAGCTGTGGCTAATTTAGCTTTTAACACCTCAAAAGTTTGCAATTCTTTTTCACCAAAAGAAAAAATTGCACTTTTTCTTATGAGGTCGTACAAAGGCTTTACAATAACAGCAAAGGATGGAATAAATCTACCAAAGTAGCTCGCCAACCCTAAAAACCTATGTACGTCCTTTGAATTTGTCGGGACACTATAATTAACGACTGAATCCACGTTATGAGAACTGGTGCGAATTCTATCTTTATCTACGACATAACCTAAATATAATCTTTTACTGTTTAAAAACGAACACTTATCTAAACGAAACTTATGATTAAACCTAAGTGCAATCTCGAACACTTGGCCTAAAAGTTGAAGATGCTCACCCATGTCAAAAGTTGCAACTAGAATATCATCCATATAAATAAGAACATTTCCACCTCTAGTTAAACCCATAAAAACATAATTAATGTAACGTTGAAATACTCGAGGAGCATTCGTCAAACCAAAGGGCAACCGTAAGTATTCAAACTGCCCCAACGGTGTAACAAACAAGGGGAAAGAGATAGAATCCTCGGCCATTTTGACATGGTGAAAACCACTTTGTAAATCTAATACACTGAAAACTTTCTTGTCCCTTAATCTATCCAAATGATCATCAATTAGAGGTGTTGGAAAATTGTCTCTAACAGTAATTTTATTTATCTCTCGATAATCTACACATAACCTGATGACATCATCTTTTTTGTGAACGAGTACAATCGGACTGGAATAGGAGGAATTGCTTGTACGAATAACGTTCTACCTGAGTAAATCATCTAAAATGTCTTGCAACTGATTCTTTTCAGCAAATGACAATCGCCTCGGCCTAAAAGATATTGGCTGATTATGTTTCAGGACAATCTTCATTTCAAAATTTTCATTATCAATAAAACCACTTTTAATGTTTTCACAGTAATTAGAATACAGACTCGATAACTTTGCTTTGTCGGTTTCATCCACATTAGGACTAATGTCAAGATTCACATGAAAAAAATCAGAAACATAGTTCAAATTTAAAACCTCATTCAATTCATCAAATCGACTTGGATTACCAGATTCATAAGTCGGCCTATTATTAGCTACAGACTTAACAATAACACCATTTGCACCAAAATCAAACTTTAGGTCGGGTGAAGAAACCACATCTCTACCTAATAAACAATTAAATGACATAGACTGTTCAGGCACGACGTAAAATTTGATTTTAGCATCGACATCGTTTAACTTGATATGCGTCACAAATATACCAATAATATTTAATAGGGCGCCGTTAATGCTACAAAAAGAATCTGTCTCCTCATGGTCACTAATGAGATTAACAGGAACGTACTGTTCTTTTATTAGGCTAATGGGGCTCCCCGTGTCTATTAACCCTGGTAGTTCAAATTGGTACTTTACCTGCGACTCGTCACTCACAGAAAATGATGCCTTAACAGTATACGGACTAGCCGAAGGTACTTCCACTAAGTTGGCGGTGTTGTTGGTCAGCTCCTTCATGTGTCTTGGACAATTACCAGCCTGATGATCAACAGCTCCACATTTAAAACAAGATCCTCTCTCGCCTTAGACTAGGACAGTTGGATATCAAGTGGCCGCTTTTATAACAATTATAACAGCGTAGTCTTCCCATGAAAGATGTAGTAGTACTATTACCATTACTTACGCCTTCACCTGCACTGTTTCCTTCGGGTAAGACACGTTCTTTTTTCATAAATGGGGTAATTGACCTAGTGTACACTTTTTCTTCGTTTGATATATTCTTCATAATGCGTAGAAGATCCGGCTGAAAATCACTTATCTTCGCTTGCACTTGTAATGTTCTATCTTCTATACCATCAATAACGTAATCGATCATTTCCAGTTTTGGTATGTTCACTTTATTCCCTAAAATAATTTTATCGCTAAAGTACACTGAATTTTTTTTCAATTTTCTTCCACTTTCACGCTTCGAATTTTTTCGTTAACATAACTTTACTCTGCCGACAACTAAACATGGATTTTAGCCCAGTTTTCAAGAGATTCCAGGGCATCGTAACATACTCGGTTTCGAGTGAAACCAGGATCTCGCTTGACCGCTAAACTTTCCTGCTACAATTAAACACATTGTAATATCGTTTACATTGTATAAAGATTGAGCTGCATCCACTTTTTCTATCCAAGCATCGACATCTTCATCGTTTCCTTCCCCAAAATCAGGTAATAGCATGGCAATTTCAGGGTTGTTCGTCATTGGCCGTGGTTGTTGAACCGTCGACGATATCCCGGCGTTGTTGCCGGTACTTGCGTTATTCCGACCACGCGCTTTGTCATATAATAAAAGCGATCTTAAGGTTGCCTGAATAATGTCTTCGACTGATACTGCCCCCGGAATGGGGCTAACGGTACCAGCATTGCTTTCATTAACACTAACAGCACTTACTTGCTCTTCCGCCATCTAACGTTTTGGTTTTCTTAATCTTTTAAAATGTAATCAATCGTCACAACTACGTTCATCCCACTTCGGAAAAAGCTGTAGCAATAACATAAAACAACAGCTCTTTAACGGTTTATATTTTTTTTCAAATAACCAATGTTGGCACTACACATAACACATAATACGTCCCATTCTAACATAACTTGAGAAGCGACTGACCCTTCCACAACGCTACCGGAAGTGTCACTAGCTTTAAGTATATTAGTCAGAATGGCAGTCCGGCAATAAACCACAAAGATTTAAAAATTTAAAAACTACGACTTCATACTATAGCCTCAATTATAAAATAAAATAAAGTACATATAATAATTCATACTGGTGTTACTATTAGTATATTATGTAATCAGCATATAATGCTTACTATTAAGACACGTTGCGAGTGTTTTAATTGTCATTACATGCGAATTGCATTGACAATTTTTTCTACGACTCCATAATGTTAAATAAAAGCGCTAATTTTATAATTGAGCACTATTACGAATTGTCAAATTTGCTAAATTTATGTTTGACTTTTAGCCACAGTACCAGTCGATAAGTGCAATAGACAACGGTGTTTTTCTATTGGTTCTGAATTTGATGATTACATAATGTCGCAATTCTATCGGTTCTAATTCTATATCGTAATAAAAATTTGTATCGTGATGAATTTCAGTAGAGTACAGATTTTAAAACTCTAATATATGAAATACAACACAGGAGTACAAAATATATTTTCAATTCTCAGGACTCGATATAAGAATCATGTTTACGGCAAATCCTGAATGTATTTTTTTTAATATTATGTAATTAAAATTTACTTACCGCATCAGCTTGAAAAATTTATAAAACCTAAAAAATTTTAAAGGGTTTTGTATAAAAGATTGATTTATATTTTAATTAATTTTTAATGAATTCTACAAATTTTTTTTCGACAACACCGTTTTAATTGGTTTTGAAACTTAATATTGTTTTATGAAAAAATAAATAATTTGTATTACTTATACGCAAACAGTTTTTTAATTGTAATATTATACTATAGGTATGTACAAACTCTTTGTGCATATTTAGATGCACAAACAAAAGTGAACGTCATTATTTTTGTTAAATTATGAAAAGACACCGAAAATGATTTCTTTTAATTATATTGTGAATGATTTCTTTATAATAAGATACGTAGTTCAAGTTATTAGAACAAAGGTATTGATTATCTCACTTAGGTAATCAAAAATGGAGTAGAAGGTAAAAGTAAAAACTTTCAACAAACAAAAGAAAACCCTTCTAATAAAGAAGAATTATTAATTAATTATATGTAATTAATTGTATATAATTAATTATACCAAAAAGAAGATAAATGTTGTATGACAATGAATAAGTGCAGAATAATATTTTGGAGAACGGATGTGTAAATGTCATGCTATTCTGTGGTCTAAAACAAATAGATTTCATGTCATTATTAGGTGCGTGCATGTGATTATGTAGTTGTGTTATTATTTCTCTTCTCTCTATGTGGGTAGTCAATTATCAGAATTGGGAATTTGCTTTAAAACTTGAATTGTTATGGAATGAATTAATTTGGTGTTTTAGTTTATTTAATTTGAAAATTGTATATTATTAAAACTACAATTTAATTTTAATGTGGTTTAAATTATCTTAGCTAAGAACTACAACAAATACACACAATTAGAATTTTTAAGTTATTTGCAAGGAATATCAAACTTTAACATTTTATTTAAAAATAGAAAAATGTGTACCTACTTGAAATTGCACTTTACGTTATTAATGAAAGTAACATTTAATTTTGCATAAAATATAAATAAATTAATTATGTTAGTATGTGCGACTGGCACAAAAATTTATTTAACTTTGACTGTTAAGTAGAAAAGATTTTCAGGCCCTTCCGTAAAGGTTTTTTTGAAGTTAGTTAACGGTCAGTTAAACTTGATCAACTACTAAATTAGGTTGTTTAAAAGGAGCACACTTAATTAACATTACTAAATATTTGTTATTAATTTTGCAACAATTTAAAAGAATTATATTGTCGATAATAAAATTAATATGTATGAACTTATAAAATCTTACACACGCCCCTAACGGAAGAATCAATTAAATTCAGGACAAGTATGGAATTAACTTTAATACTGCTTTTATTGCATAACCATTAAAGTTTTTAAAAAGTTTTTAAAATATAAAAGAAGATTCTATTCCTCTCTTACAAACTTCATCTAAGTAATAATTTGGCGAACAAAATGTAAATAATATTACTATTATCTGTCACTTTCTGGGGATGACAGTCGTTTGTAGGTGCTTGAGTTGTCTCAATATTTGTGAAATTTTATCCCGTGTCGTTCTTTTCATGCATCTTTATTCTTCTGTAAATATTTGTTTTTGCATTCCGTCGTATCGCTTAGAGTAAAAACTGTAAATAGGTATGTAAATATAATTTATAATGATGAACTACTTTTTAAAATCTTGCCATATATCCATTTAATTTAATGTTTACATTTGCTATTTCGATCGTAAATTTTTACTTACAATTTGGCAAAAGCCCACTTCGTGGATAACCCAAAATGTAGAAGCTATTTCTACAATAAAACAAAAGCCACTAATGTTAATTTTATATAGCGGTAATAGCTTTACGTCAATACTAAATATCAGTAGTAATGCTAAGTGATGGTAGAAATATTCACAAAGTACACTGACGATGCCATTATAAATTGAGCTTATAAGTACATTATATTAGTCGCAAATTCATCAACGGTATCATTTTTTTCCTTTCGATGTATATTTAATAATGAATGCAGATGAAGGAAACGAATTTAATTCTTATTTACGGTTTATATTAAACATTTTTTGTTTCTTCCTACAAGATTTTAGAGTTTATGTCACCAAGACTTGTTTATTACTAGTATCTATTACCAAATGTAAATACAGGGTGTTTCAAAATTCAATACAAATGTTTTAATGGCGTATTTTTGAGATAAAAATAAGACTTTATTTTCTATAAACATGTGTCCTAAAATACACCCTCTTCGAACTACATCCAATTTAATTTTCTTTAAAAAATTTTATGTTTTAGTTTATAAATTTTAAAAATGAGTATATCATCTGTTTGGGCATTAAAAAATCTAAGATATCGTTCTTCAACATTTTTTTGATACAATTAACCGTTTTCGAGATAACCGTTGTTAGAGGAACAAGGGTTATTGTGAAACTAAATTGGTTTGAATTTTTTTAATTTAATTATGAACCAACGATTAAGCAAATTGGTTTTAATTTTTGTTAATTTCATTAAACAAAGAAACCGATGAGTTTATAACAAGTGCTGGGAATGTCTACAACACAACCCTCAATGCTTCTCCGCATATAAGATGGCTGTAGCTCGAAGAGGATGTATTTTAGGACACATTTATAGGAAAATAAAATATAAAATATAAATATAAAAATTTATAGAAAAAATAAATACGCCATTAAAATATTAGTACTGAATTTTGAAACACCTTGTATATTGGATTTTTTTTTATTAAAAATATTAAATAAGACATAATAATAAAATGTGCATAAAGCAATAAAAGATCACGTATTAAAATGAATGTTGTTTTCCAGGAAATGTATATGGCCAAACTTTTCAAGGCGACCTATTGATTGGTTACCCTCTACGATTCCCGTGTAGTAATTGTGTATATGAGAGTTATAATAAAACATGATACTTTTTTTTGCTAGAATGATTTATATTTTTATCAACTAACTTTTTTAGTGTGATCCCCAATCTTTTTTAGTATTTATGTTACAACAGTTTAAATAAATCAACAATCTGGAGTAATAGTTTTTAATTTTTTTAAAATCAAAATAACAGTGCTTTTTTATCGAACTTTTCGTAAAAATATTGTTATTTAAAATTGATGCTAAATCAATGTTGTAGTATAACCTTATTTTAAAGAAAAAATAGGTTTAACTGGTCAGTAGGAAAATGATTTTGAAAGATTTGTTGTTATTTAGAGTACCCTCAAAGATCTTTAATTTATTTCTTTGTGCCTATTATGTAATGAAAGAAAATTAGTTTCAACCGGATCAGTTACAAACCTCTACTGTTAAAAAAACTATGTTTTTTTTCCTTTTACTAACTATGAATAATGGTTTATCATTCCGAATATTAATATAACTCTACAGATCATAAAAGAAGTAATTTAATCAACTTGGACTTGGCAAATGTTTATACTGGAAACACTGTTACAGTATAATTTAGTAAAAAACCTGTGTAATTGTGAATTGTTGATATATTAAACCAATACAATTTTTGTCTTTTTAAATTAATTAATATATTGGTGTTTCTGATTTTTTTGGGATTTTGTAGCTTTGCAAGGGAGCAGGGAAGTAAAAAATAAGTAAAATAAGTGAAACTTTTAATTTTTATTTTAACAGTAAGTTACTGTATTACTTACGAAAATAAAGTGTACTTTTAGTAAGTTTGCACCTAATTATAATTTAGCCAATCAGCTGCGGAAAAATATTTTTTTTTTAAAGTACGTTTGGCAAGATCGACTTCAGTTTAAAATGAAAAATTGACAGCTTCGCTTAATGCAAAAGTTATTGTATCACCCCCACCCTCCATAAACTACCCTTAACGAAAAATTAAGAACATTGTATTGCTATTTTTCTAAGACCATTTCAAACGTAATTGCGTAAAATATGAAAAATTTCGTGGAACAGTCAAATGATGACAGCGAATATTTATTTTTTTATTGGTACTACCGATGGATGGATTTTGGATTCCGGTGTAATGTGCCATATCGTGTTTGATCGGGCAGATTGCATCGAATTGGATGAAAGCCATAATGAATCGATATAATATAGCAAATGAAAATGAAGTACGTGCACTCGGTAGATGCAAGGTTTGTTTATGTGTGGTCGACGAGTAATGACTGAAGACGTGTTGTGTGCCCCATCGATTGGTGAAACACTAGTGTCAGTAAAGGGGTTAACAGATAAGGGATTTAAAGTGAAATTCAGCGGAACAGGTGTGAAATCTTTTCTGCAGATACAAACAGGCAGATTGCGATTGGTGAGATCAGTGGAAATCTGTGCAAATTGAAAACCGGAGCACATAAAATAAATTTTGTAACAAAGGTACAAAATCTTTGTACTTGGTCATCGAGATACGATGTAATTACCAAATTCAACCATTTGTTGATGGAATTAAAATCGTGAACTGTAGACCGAATTGTCAATGTGATTGTCAAGTTTGTATTATTGGATAAAATGACGCGATTACCATTTCCAAAAGAATCAGAAATTAAGTCAGCACAATCTTTGGATTTGATTTATGGCCAAATTTTTGGGTCAATGCAGATGGTAACACCTAATGGTAAGTGGTATACAAATATATTAACTTTCATAGATGATTTTTCAAGATATACAACAGCATATTTGATAAAAGAAAAGTCGGAAGCCTTGGCAATGTTCAATGAGTTTTACCAATTGACGAAAAATTAATCTGGGCATGGAATTAAGGCGTTTTAAAGTGATAGAGGTGGTGAATATACAGGAGCTGAGTTTGTAAAGGTTCTGCAGGAGAAAGGCATACAAATCAAAAGGCTAGCTCCATTTACACCTCAGCAGAACGTGGTCGCTAGAAGAAAGAATCGCACACTAATGGATATGGTACGATGTATGTTGGTTGATGCTCAGTTGGAAAATCGTTTTTGGGAGAAAGCAATAATGTCAGCAGTATTTCTGCAAAACCGTGTGTTATGGAAGAAATTATCAAAAACTTCATATGAATATTGGTTTGGGCGGAAATCAATGTAGTCAAATCTGGGACTCTTTGGTGCAAAATGCTATGTAAAAGTGCCAGAGGAGAACCGACGGAAACTCGATGTCAAAGCTGTCAAGACAATACTGATGGGTCATGATATGGAATCAAAAGCATATCGTTGTTATGTACCACCATCTGAAACTCTATCTATCCCTAGAGATGTTAAAATAATTCAAGAAAATGTTACAAATACAAATCAAGATGTAAAATTTGAACTGGGACTACCAAAAGAGGCAATGAGTAAAGATGATTCTGGAATCGAAAGTGAAATCAAAACGTTAGTACTTGAAATGAGAAGAAAATTAGAAAATCGGCTTCAGAGAATGCCGAGAAGTGTGTCGAAGCGATGAAAGAGGAGATAAGTTCGTTACAGAAAAATGAAACATGGGAGCTTATAAACGTAAAAGCAAAAATTTGGTTGAATGTAAGTGGGTTTACAAGTTCAAGACAAATGTAAACGGAAAAATTCAGCGTTATAAACCTAGGCTCGTAGTAAAAAGTTTCAGTCAAAAGTATGGCTTAGATTACGGTCAGGTTTTTGCACCAATGCCACTATTTTAACCCTGCTGTGAAGTCCTTCGTAGGGGTAGCAACCCCCTCAATTTTTTTAATCGGGAGTGGTGGCAATAACCATCGTTTTTATAATTGTTAATAAAGCAATTTCAATTTCTTTGTAGATTTTTTCAGTCAAATCACCGTCTGCTGGGATTTTGTTTTCTACATATTTTTTTAAATTTCAAGGTGACTAATTTATTTATTAAGTACCACACTATCCAATAGGCAAATAAATTCCCTTTCAATGAAAGTAACACAAGCCACCTCTCCCGATTACAAAAATTGAGGGGGTTGCTACGTCTACAAAGGAGTTTACGGCAGGGTTGAAATAGTATCCTTAAAAATTTTATATTAACCACAAAAATTGAAATGTTTTGACATTTTTCATAAAAAAGAATAATAACGCCAAAAATTAATTTATTCGTTACTTATGCGGCTCACGGTATATTGCAATGAATATCGTTGAGTTATTTCGGTTACAACAGGAATATTGTCACAAAAGGTTTCTAAGCCAACAACAAAGGACTGGAAGGCGGTTAAGCGACTGCTTTGTTATTTAAAATCCACGATTAAATTTCGACTAGAAATAGGATGTAACAATGACCGGAGAGATCTTATTGGGGTGTACCCAGACTGGGATGAATGTTGTGATACTCGAAAATCATATTCAAATCGGAGGTCCAATTGTTTGGTATTGTAGACGGCAAAACTGTGTGGCACTGTTATCCTCCAGAGCAGAATATATTGCTCTCAGTGAGGCGTGCAAGGAAGCATTACGGCTATGGCGTTTACTAAAAGATTTTTAATGAAAAGGAACAAGGAGGATAATCAAAGTGTTCTGAAATGACGAATGACGATTGAAACACATCGACACAAGAATGCAATTTATTGCTGATCTTATCACAACGGAAGAAATAAGTGCATTTACTGAGGAAATGGTGACAGATATAGTTACCAAAGGACTGCCAAAGAAGAAATTTATAAAACTACGGGAACTGTCTGGTTTAGTTGAATGGAATTAAAGAGGAGTGTTGGTTTAATGTAATTCCACGTACCGTGATGTGTTGTAAAAATTATAAAGTCAATTGTTTTAATAATATTGTCATAGGAACGTCATTTTTGTGTTTACATTCAAAAAGTATTTTGTTTTATAAGCAGCTTAAGTGATCTTAAATATGTTATATGTTAAAAAAAAACTACTTAAGCTCCGCATAAAATATATTATTTTTTTAAACGCAAGGAAAAAAAACAAAACAGCAAAATAAACCGAAAGGAATTTTTATACAGCAAATCCAGTTTGCTTTGTAATAATTGTACATTCAACTTGTAATAAAATTATGACTAAAACATCTAAATAATGCTTTTGACAAAATGAAGTTATTGATTATATTGCTGCAAATTATCTATCGCTGTCGCTTAAGCACTTGAGTGCCGCCGACAGTGTCATTGCAATGAAGTGACACTTAAGCATTATCAGCTCGGCCATGTAATGGCATACTTAACTGACGTTTGAAGAAAAAATAAATTTATACTCATTTTAATTTCGATTCATCGGTATTTTAGTTGTTCATTCGAGATTCTACTGTATGTTTAAGAGTTTTCATTGTTAGAACACTGTCAAAATGTGAGTAAAAGTTTTTTTTTCTAGATTTGACACAACTGTTGCTATATAAAATTTTGTTAATGTTTTGAGGAATGAAAAATTATTATTATTAATATTAATTTTTGTTGTGCCCAAATAATTACGCATACAGATCATCCATAAACAGATCATCATAAAACCTTCATAAACATAAACAGAATGTTTTAGATTACAATAATAATAACCTGAAAGCATTTACCGTAGACTTAATAACAACACAAACAATGTATAGACTATACTAAAGCTAAATATTAATAAATAGTAGAACTAAATTCCAATTAAAAATAATAATAGTACTAGAATGTGTTTGGATTTTTTGATTTACTTATTACATATATTTACTTGCGTAATTATGAAAGATGGAGTAAAATTTTTGTTAAGGCATGTAATTAGCAAGTAAGATTTCAATTATTAAAAATGCAATACTTCCTGAGAGTAATTACGTTTAAATTATTTACAGGTGGTTTGTTTCATCCTGCCGACGATAAGCAGGAAATAGCTTTTAGATATGCAGTCGAAAAGATCAATAATGATAGAGCGATTTTGCCAAGATCAAAACTCAGCGACCAGATTGAAAGAATGTCGCCGCAGGATAGTTTCCACGCTTCTAAGAAAGGTAAGAATCTTTAATATCTTTTAAATTATTTTGGCAATTTTCTGTTTTCTATACAATCTATAAAAAACAAAGTGACTCGAGAAAAGTTACGTAATTACTTTTATTACTGCCGCAAAAAAATTATTATGTTTGTTTCATTCTGAGAAATTTAACTTTTATCACACTAGGTAGCAATATTACATTTTCAAAAGAATTTATAGCAGTTTCGCGACAATTGAGCAAAGAAATGAAGTTTCCTTTTCTGCAAATTGTACTTCTCAGCCGCTGCACTGTAAAGATCATTCTACCATTCAATGCGACCGCCAAGTTTTTATACTGCTTTAGAAATTAAGTAATACATTTTTTACGGATATTTATTATTTCAATTTACTTTTTTCAAATGTTAATTAAACTCAAGACGGCATTTGCTCAGAACCCTACTAAATTTTTATGGGCTGTGATTAGCGATATTACGTTAAATTTTGAAGAAAAACACTGGTCTTAATAAATTATATTTTTAGAGGACCAATTAAATTTTAATTAAGAATGTAATAAAACGTTTTGTTTATTGTAAATGTTACAGTAATTTTTATTAAATTGTAGGTTATAATTTTTCTTTTAAAAACTTTGAACCTCAAAATACTTTTACGTTAAAAAAATTTAGGGAAATTACGTAAATGCGGTGATTATTTAAGTACTCGCTGTTTCGTCGTGAAAAATGTTGATCGTTTTCACATTTAAATTTCATTTAAGCAAATACCTTATTCTGCTTGTGGAATAGAACTACCTCTTTAATTTTTTGTTAAAATCTAGTAATAAAAAATTTAAACTGATGAAAATAAATTACTTTTTAACAATGAAAACATTTCTTTGTATTTAATTTTAGGCGAACTGGCAAAATACTCGGTTTTTAACAACCATGTTTGAAAAATGGTTTCATTTTAGATTTCGACGTTTAGGTGTATATAAAAAGTTACAATTTCAATATATTTTTAAAAATTTAATATACATATTTCACACTTTTACTTTCTCGTATACCTTGAGAGAAAGTATTGCAATCGCGCTTTGTAAACAAATTAAGGGAGAATTTCATTTTTTTTTTGTAAAATGACTATATTATTTTTTGGGATAATTCTTGAAAACAATTTTTTGGTAAAATAACTGATGCAGGGTCAATTTATCTTCAAGGCGCAATTACACTTGATACATGTCAACGCAATAATTAAAATGTGTAATAATTGTATATTGTTATATGGAAAACTAGATTTATGAAAATTTTGAATAGAAAACGTAACATAAATAGGGGTTGCACAACGGGACGGGGTGTTTCGTGAGATGAATTGCTTTCGTGAAATAAAAATTTGAGTAAAGGGATTCAAAATTATCAATAAAATTGGAAAGAGGGCGCCAAACAAGAATACGACGTAATCTGTGCTTCCAGCCCTTGTTTGCAGGAAGTTCGACATGGGGGACATTGATGGACTTACTTTAAAAGTATCATCATAATCTGTAAAAGTTAACACAAACTACACAAATCAAAATCAAACATAAATTAAAAAGGTTTGTTACAATGGAACATTAACATTACAAAAAAAAACCTTAGTAGCAAAAATATAACCACTACTAACTAAATAATAATAATATAATATATTCTTTATTTCCTACAGAAATCCTCAATTACAGGAAATAATTTAATGTTACAAGAATCAAACTAAACATTATACACTTCTAAAATAACATTATAAATTTCTGAGTAAGCGTCAGCATTAATGTCGCACAAAGAACTAATTCTATTAAAGTGGCTGCTCATTACATTGATTGTTAATACATTCGTTCTGTACGCCTGAGTATAAAATGTTAAATTTTGTCGTGAACCTAATCGAGGTACATAAAAGAATCAGATTATAGAGCAATATTCAAGTTGCGTTCGTACGAGTGAGTAAAATAAAGTAATTAAAGCCTTAAGGTCAACAAATTCGCGACAGTTTCTATAGATAAATCCGTACATTCTATGGACTTTAGCAGCAATTTCAGCAATATGTTGGGAGAAATCAAATCTCGAATCGAAACTTACACCCAAATCTTTAATAGAGGAAAAGCGCTTCAGAGGTGATTTGTTAATGTGATACGGGTATGTTATTAATTATTTTTTCTTTGAATAAGTAACAACATAACATTTATCAACATTGAGAAAAAGCCTGTGTTTTATACACCATTCAATGAGTGATTCGATACACATTTGTAGTTATAGAATTAATTAGAATTAGAATTAATACCTAAAAAAAATTTTAAATCATCTGCAAATCAAAGTTTTTCTGCAGAAATGTCGTTAATGAATAACAGAAACAAACGAGGTCATAGATTGGAGCCTTGAGGAACGCCAGAAGTAGATAAAAAGGAATTTTGTAAAACGTTCTGATAGCGGACAAATTGCTTTCGGTTGATTAAGTAGGACAATAGTAATTTAATCAACTTGTTATGAAAATTAAATTGACGTAATTTATTTAACAGAATATAGATGTCAATCTAATCAAATGCTTTTCGGAAGTCTGTGTAGATCACATCAACTTGTCCTCTGACATCAAGTATTTCTAATATAAATTGTTAAAACATGCCAGGTTTGTTAATGTAGATCTGTGGGACATAAAACCATGCTGATAAGAATTTATGAGGTGTCTGATCGATGAGTTATATTTCAGAATAAATGATAGAATCAAATACTTTGGCAAAGCAGCATAATAATAAAATCAGACGATAGTTTTCAACGGCAGCCATGTCACCCTTTTTAATATAGGAACAATGCAAGACTGTTTCCATTTACTGGGAAATATGGCATTCCTTATTTTCAAATTGTATATGTAATGTAAGGGTTTGACGAAAACATTCGCGCAATATGAAACAGGGTATTCCATCAGGTCCAGATGTAAATTTATTTGCTGAGTGTTTCAATTTTTGTAGTATGCTATCCTTAGATATCATAGAAATATTAACCACTATCGAAGACAACAACGAATGATTGCTTTCATGAAACTTATTAGCATTGGAAGGAACATAAACACTATTCTGCAAAACCATTAACAATATCTTGAGGAGAAGTTAGTTTATTACCATTATATTTCATTACGCCAGGGATTCTAGAGATGTTTCTCTTTTGTTAATAGACGACTAGAATACTTTTTTTGGGGTCATCGGTAATCGATTTCTCGATGCACCTGAGATAATGAATGTATGCATTCGCATTCAATCGTTTCGTCAATGCCCTTTGTTTTTAAAAAGCTGACATTGAGCAGTATTTTTCTTTGGTACTGCTTTGTTAAAAATGTTGTGAAAAATTTCATAAAAAGTGGAGCATACATCGTCAGCATCTGTGATCATCTCTTATAAAGACCAATCTGCGCTAAGGAGAAGACTGTACAAAAGTCGTTTGTACGATTTAGTAAAAACTTGAACATCAATGCATAAAGTACGGTGATGATGATTGGTTTCTCCCTTCAAGGTTCTTCCACTGAGGTCATATTTAATAGTTTTAATATATACTCTTTGCTTCATAGTTAAATCAGTACGAAAATGGTTTTTCCGATTAGAGTTGTTTTTATTTGATTTTAGAATTTATTTAGCATCTTGTTCATTATCATAGATAATTTTTAAAGGACGAGTTGTGTTTGGTTTACGATATCCTAATCGCGCAATATTTTTGGGTTGGGGAAATGAACCAAGCGGAGAAAGAATGGTTAACACTTGATTAAGATCTTCAGCGACTCGATTTTCCACAGTAAGTGCATCTGACTCAGGTAGATTGTATAGAATAACCGATGCTGCACGTAGTTTACGATTCTCCACTTCCGCTAGTATTTCTTCCATTTCAATCGATTTAGAATTGACAGTACTTTCGTTTTTAATTTGATTCCATTCGTCACTGATTTGTTTTACTTCGCACTCGATCTTAGTAATTCTATCATTCAGCAACTGAAACTGCTTGTTGATATCCACCATAATTTCATTTTTAAATGATTCAAATTGTTGTTTTATAATTTTCTCTACTAATGAAACAGAGATATTCAAATTACTTCAATTATAACAACACCATGCAGATCTTTGACATAGGTCCGCACAAGTTAATTTCAAACATTTAATATGAAATGATTTCTTGCACTTTATTGACGGAGCGGTTGGCGTAATGTCACCATCACACTCACTACAAATAGGGGCCATTTTGAAATAGATAATGCAAAATAATAAACGCTAGTAAGGACAGGTATTAAACAAAGGGTACTTACTACCTTCACACCTACGCGGTTTTTCGCAGGTAACTTTTATACACAAACAAAATATAATGATGCGGGCAACCGCGTGTTTAAGACGCGAGACGATAATGATCACGTGATAGATACTTTTTATACGGAAAATACATTAAGAGAAAATTTTTAAAACTTCCCAACGAATTAACACTAAAATAGTTCAACCGTAATACTATTTAATATTATTTCGTTTAAATATTTCGACTATAAAATGTGCACTTTTTTGAAAGACAAATATTTCTAATGCGTTTAAAAACTGAATTAAAAGAATAACGGAATTCAACACTTGAAACCGCAACGTATATATTACGAGAGTTCATTCAAATCCGTACTACATGACATGGGGTTGGTTACTTGAATATCCCCGAAAACAACGAAAAATAATCCGCGCAAGCAAAACAATTAAACAATAACCATTGCCACAAATTTCACAACACGAAACCTTTATTTGTTTATTTACCTCTCGTTACATATTCCTAACTGAGTAATGCCTACAGCAAAATCCTAAAGCAAAACCAAGAAACTTAACGCAAAAATGCTCCCTTTCCCAGGCGACGCGAATTTCTGAAACAAGACAACAACAATCTCATTGAGTCAGCAACATTTTCTTATCTCACGGTAAAGCAAACGACAAATATTATGCAGCTGCTAGTTAAAATTATCGAGTAGAGCACGTACAAAAAAAATGACAAAGAAAACAGCATTTCCTTTCAATGAAGATCCAATGGTCTACATTACAAGGCATTTCAGTTAAAAATGAAGCCCTGTGTTGTGCCAGTGGCTAAGTGAAACTGACGTCACTGATTTTGCCACCAGAGTCACTTCATCACTGAATTCTATTTTATTTCAATAGATCCATTGGTTTCCAGAAATGAACCAGATTCTATACATTACATTACAATAATACAATTGGTTTCAAAGACGTCATTTGGGGAAACAAAAGTTATTCGGGTTAATTTATTGCCGAATTTTAAAGTAAGTATAATGGGAAACAATAAACTTTTACCACCATGTGGGTATTGCAAAATACGTGAGCAGGTTTAAATTGACAGTGTATAAAGTACGTTGGTAGCTATGAATTGCTAAAAGCAATCAGAAGTGATTGTGTTTATTATTTTATATTTTTTGTTTTTTATTTTTTAATAGGGGAATAGATAGCACTACTGTCAATTATTTTTCCAGTAATCAATAAAACTACCGCAAATAGTAATAATAATAATAATTTTAATATTTGATTAAGCTCAATGGTGTATGCGTTTCTGTAAAACATTTCTTCAAACGTCAGTATAAACTTACACTTTTATTTACTTTTTGACTTTTATTGAAGCTTTTTTGCTATTGGCAGTAGAAGTAAAAGTTATTTTCCGTTCCCAATATAGGAAATTATTTTTTGTTCACTAAATCAGGATATCCTACTGAAGATAAAATAGACAAAAATTTTCATGGAAGGTAAAGTGATTTCCATCTTGATAGACAAATTACTATAATGATTAGGTACTTTTGATTAAAAATGGTCAGAAGGTACATTTTAGAAGTGTCATTTGTATTATCACACCGGAACAATAAAGTCGCTCTTATTTCTTAGAATTTCTCAAATATTCTGCTTTCAAATTTTTTAATTTGCATAGTAGTAGAGAATCGTCACTCTCTATGTTGGAGGAGTTCAGTGTTCTTACATCCCATATTTCGTAAGATTTGAATAGTTTGTTTGTTATTGTGTAGTCTATTATTGAGTGAGCCTTGGTAGTTTGTAAATGTATATCCTCAGTATACTATTGGCGCGGAGTAATAAACCTGTCAGAATTATCGAATCTCCCGTATTGCAGTGGCGTAGGAATATTATACGTTTGGAAAATCACATTTTTAGTAGGTAAATATATTATAATAGTAAAATCTACCTTTATATGTTATTTATTTTATTTGTATAGTAGATCACATTACAAATTTTACTTCTTACGTATTATATACCATTATTTTTGTATTTTGGTATAATACCCACATTTACGGCTATGATTCTCGTTTCGTCAGTACCTGAGCTGATGACAACGTGCTTATACAGCTTAAGCTATATTCTCAGACCCTACATGGGTCGATATGCTGCAAGAGCGGCACAATGATCGTATTTTGGTTAGAATTTATTGGTTTTTACTTAACCGTAGAAGTACCGCTTTCACAAGAAAATGAAGAACTATTTCAAGCAATTATGATTTATTACTCCGCGCCAATAGTATACAGACTTTAGTTATATTTCCAATCGTGTTGAAAAATAGTAAGTTTATCCAGAAACTGTTTTGTGCAAGAAATCTATCGGAATATCACCGTTTAGATCTATTATTATAATACAAGGTGGGGCACTACCAACGAATTATTCTGTAACACTAAAACGACAAATAATGTAAGAAATTATTTGAAATTACATTTTAAAAATATTTTCGATTCAGAAACACGTACTATATTAAAGTTGGTTTATTTTAAATGGAACACCCTGCATTTTTTTAATTTTTGAATTGTAGGATAATAAATAATGTCCCTATACCAACTTACATCCGTTTCTGAGATAAATCGATTTTACTTGATTTGCAAACCCTCCATAAAAATGCAATAATTTCAAGATAAATAAGAACAAGCAATTGTGTTTTACATTACCTTACTAAGAACCTTCAACATCTTTTTGCAATATTTACTATTATGTTTTGATGTACAGAGTGTTTTAAATACTACCGCATAACGCTTACGACTTTAAACTTAAATAACTTGCTTAACTTAAATAGAACACCCTGCATTTCTGTAGCCTGTTGGAATCAGGAACTAATTACCTTTCAATCGGTATTAGGGTTACCAACCCCTAACTCTGATAGTTTTCAAAATATTTTAAAATCTGCTAGTTTAACAATTTGCAATTTATTGGAATTTAAGTTACCTGTGAGATATCAGTAAAATAAACATTATTTTGCAAACATTTTTAATGTATAAGCCAATCCAGCTTTAAATTTTAACCTTAAAAATTTTTTTTCAGAACAAAATAACAGAAATGTGCTCATGACTTATGCCGGGCTCTAAGAGTCAGTCGTATTAAGCCCACTTGTCACAAACAACAGCAACCGTTATTATTTTCAGCAAAAATCGATGACACTGCAAAAATTGGTAGCTTTGTTAAAAAAATTCTAAAAATAATGGTTTTAGAAATTATCGTACTACTATTAGAGCGTTTTGTATTACATTCATAGTTAATTTGTCGATGTTTACACTATGATTGAGTTTTGATGTACCAAATAACGGTTGCTGTTGTTAAACATCAGTAAATTATGACCGGTGTCGTAATTCGACTAACAGCCCGGGATACTAGTCATACGCACATTTCTGTTTATTTTTTCTGAAAAAAAAGTAAATATTATTAAAGTAAATATTTAAAACTGAAAGTTGTAAGATAATGTCCATATTGCGGATATTTTACAGGTAACTTGGACACCAGTACATCGTAAATTGTGAAACTGTCAGGCTACAGAAATGTAGGGTGTTCCATTTAAGTTAAACAAGTTATTTATGTTTTAAGTAGTTAGTGCTATGCAGTAGTATTAAAAACACCCTGTACATCATAACATAATAGTAAATATTGCAAAAGAGATGTTGACGGCTCTTCTTAGTGAGGTAATGTAAACCAAAGTTGCTTGTTCTTATTTATCTTGAAGTTATTGTATTTTTTTGGAGGGTCTGCAAATCAGGTAAAATTGGTTTATCTTAGAAACCGAATTTTTTATCGTACAATTCAAAAAAATACAGGGTAATCCATTTAAAATAACCTAACTTTGATATGGTACGTGTTTCTAGAACACCCTGTACAATCCATAATATTGTGTTTTTGAATAATCTTCACATATATATATGCCTTAAAATTTCTAAATTATTTGTCGTTTTAATGCTATAGAATAATTCGTTGTTAGTGCCCCACCCTGTATAATAGTAGAATGCTCTTCTTTCTCTTCTTGATTTGTTGACATCAGGAGCGTAGGCACTCAAAAAATGTCCAATTGATAAAGAAAAAATGAGACTGTTTAGAAATTTTGTTACAATTTTTGGAATTATTTTATTTAAATAGCCGTCGTATAAATGACATTTATAACTAAAGTTACTCTTATTACGAAACAATTTCTTAAATATAACTAAACCTAATCCTTAAGGTAGATATGCTCATTTAATTTATAATATAATAATATCAGAAATACATCTTTTACGTATGAACTGTCATGCCAACTTTTGCTCTTGTTTCATTGCTTTTACCGCTATAGACCAAAATGTAATCACTAATTCTTTGAATTTCCCTTTTTTTCTTTTTGCTCTCTGCAATTACCTATATGTCTATGTTCTTCTGAAACATTTCCATTACTATTTCTTGTTCTGTAAATTTCCAGGATTTTACGTTCCATATGTCTCATCAAATTTACTAGACAGATGTGCTATGTTAAATTTTTGTTTAAACACAATTTTCTATTTTTATAGGTGTATATACAGGGTGGTCCGTAAGTAATAGCACATAGTATAAGAAATTTTTGACTTCAAAATATTACGATCTGAGCTAACAAGCCTTAATAAAATGTTGATAATACAAAAGATACAGGGTGTCAAAGTCAACCATCTAAAAACTGCTTTACTGTGGCGAAGAGTATATTAGCTCTTATGGGAGCAGTGCCTGAAATAAAGAATAGCATTATACGAACTGGAATTAGAAATTATGAAAATGTTGTTTTCGAATTGCACCAGAACTTGCTTTTATATGTTACAACATGGTTATGCAAGGTGTCCCAGAGATCACTTCCCAGGCTTGTATTCCCGTTATTTTTTATTTTTTTTATTATTTTTTAAAAATTTTCGTAAATGAGATTAAATTCTCTATAAGATAAGTAAATAAAATTTTCTATTGTAACATAATCACAAAAAATGTTCAAACTGCCTCCGTCATTATTTGGACAAATCTCAAGACGATGCAAGAAATGTCTGTTTGTCGCTTGTAATAAAGTGTCTTGGATGATACTTGCACATTGTGCTCTTATACTGCTTTTTAGGTCATCCACATTTAAAAGAGGCATCTTATAAACGCGCTCCTTTAAATAACCCCACATGAAATAGTCCAACGTAGTCAGGTCCGATGAACGAGCTGGCCATCCTATTGGCCCATATGTTCCTAACCATCGCCTAGGAAAATGATCATCTAAGTAATTATGTACGATAGCACAGTTATGTGCTGGAGCACCATCTTGTTGATAAAACATATTTAGTCTTGTATGATAAGGTACATTTTCTAGTAGGTCTAGCAATATCTCCTCCAGGAAATGTAAATAGCGATTTCTAGTTAAAGTTCCATCGTAAAAATACGGCCCTATTAAATAACCATCTAGGCTTCCACGCCAAACATTGATTGCGAAAACACGTTGATTATTTATTTCTTTCAGTCAGTTTGGCTGTTCGGTGAACCAGCAATAATGTAAGTTTCCTATCTGGATCTTCAGGGTGAAGCTTATGTATGCGAACAAATGTGTAGGGTCTGAAACTGTTTTGTTTTAAAATACGTTGCACTGATGATTTCAAAACATCAACTTCTGAAATTATTTGTCTTAAGGAAGATGTAGGATTCATTTCCATATACGCAAGGACAGTTACTGTATGTGCTTCATCAGTAGCACGTCTGAGCGCAGGACGCGGTACTCTTTTGTTTACCGAAAACCTTTAATAGTTTTAAGATCGGGATGCCTTCTAGCTGGACATTTCGCTATGTATCTCTTAGCTGCCTCTTTTGAATTACTCTCACACAAACCGTACATTGACATCATGCTGAACTTTTCGGAATTGGTATAATTCATACTTAAAAATTAGGAAAATCAGTTTGACAACAGGGAGATATCTTTACAAATGTTATTATTTGAATATTTTTTTGTTTGGCTTCTCAAAAATGTTTACTATTTTTGTACCCTTTCTATATTTATTTTGTACAGATTTTAAAGGCTATTTCCAATAGTACATAGTCTATTTTTTTTACTAGTTGAATCCTCTTTGTTTATGGCTAACTACTGTTACCGAAATATGCTTGCAACTACCACTGAACCTTGCTATGCAGGTACACAAAGCAGTTGCAACATTTCTGAATTCATTATTTACAAACAAGTACAAAAAGAAGTCATTTGTTATCAAGCAATTGATTAATGTTTGTCTGACGGACTACTTTGACATAAATCCCTTTTGAACTTTCAACTAAATTGAGTACGTGTCTTGCATCTTTCAATTTTTTGCTTTTTATTTCTTTCGCCACAGTTTTATCTAGGTACATAAAATATAAATTCAAAACCAAAGTGTAATTCAACATCTATAATGAGGTTATGGTTTAAGTACCAACAGTTGTGTTAGCGATTCTCTCCAGAGGGCACGATCCCTATATCTACCCAAATCATTGATTTCCCATCTCCAAAAGGCGTTTCCTTTGTGATGCTGCATTGAGCATAAAGTTCACAAGGTCTTCTTCAGACGCGAATAATTGATGATACTATCTGGTAATTTCTAAAAATTTTTTAGTTTGCCATGAGAGCGTTAATTTTCAAATTTTTCAAATTGCTGAAACTCATTTTTTTTTAAACGACACCCTCAATTTTTTTAACTGTTTCTAATGCATTTTTAATTCTCTATCGATTTGCATTAGCAATTTTTTCTTCTAAAACCTACAGTGATGAAGATATTTATCAGTATTCAGTTGAATCACAACAAGCAGGGTTTATTCTAGTAGGCTTTACTTCTATTAAACAAAAAACAAATAGCCAAAGTAAATACTTATTGTGTTTGGTTTAGACAATTCAAACAAACAGTATTACTAAACTACAAGGCACCTGTTCAAACAAAAACTGTTAGAATTTATGGTATGGCAGGCTGTACTTGAAAATCAAAATGCTAGCACCAAACAAATTAGTGAATCTGTGGGGAGGATATTACTGTCATCGTTTTTTTTTAATGTGGGTTTATAAAAGATTACGTATTTTAAGAAGATCCTACTACACAAAGAAGCAACGAAAAACAGAAATGCATTTTCTAATACACGAGATGTTACAAAAAATGACCAAAATTGTGAACACTTGTTAAATTATTATTTTTTTAATTTTTTTGGTTTTTTAATGGTCTCCCTTCTTATGTTTTTAGTTTAATAGACAAAGCCTACTAGATTAAATTTGCTTGATTAAAATAATGTTGTTGTTATTTAATTGAAAATTTATAAATATCTTCATAATTGTCGATGTTAGGAGTACTAGTGCAAATTGATAGAGAACTAAAAACTACATTAAAAAAAGTTGAAAGAAATCAAGGGTGCCATTTAAAAAAAATTAGCTTCAGCAGTTTGAAAAATTTGAAAATTGGCGCTCTTATACAAAATAAGTGTGGCGAACTACAAAATTTTTTAGATTATTTAAATACTTCTACGAATTTACAAAAACACCAGTTTTTTAAACATTTCTTTCTGATGCTAAATTTTTAAAGAAGCAAGCGATTTAAAAAAATTTAAAAATATTTTTTATCTAAATTAAGTCTCCATGAAACAGAATAAAAAAATGATATGTTGCTATTTAAAAGTATAATTTTATGCTGCCCAGCGAAAATTAAAAAATATGCAGCTTATCTTAATAGAAATAAGTACACTACTAAAGATTTTATGCTGATATTTATACACAGTTATACATAGGCACTAGATACCGAGGCCAGAGTAATGGCGAACCTTGTATAATTGATGAAATTTCATAGTATTTGATGAATTTATAGATAAATGACGAACACGTTTAGTTAAAACTTGGCCTTGGTAAAGCTCTCATATATGTTGGGCGAAATGTCAACACACACCACTGACACGTGTGTTTAAAGATGAGAAACGCATAATAAATATTATGACCTCCATCTCGAAGGATCCTAGTTGAAGAAAAACATCTCTTCGAGGGCTCAATTTATTTTTTGATCTTCACAGTTTCTTGTGTTTCGTATACCCTTTATTAGAATAATTTGTACACATTCCAATTTTTTGTCTTTATAGTCACCTAATAGAGGTTTGGTGGTTAAGACACAGTAAACATATTACAACCAGTAGCGAAACTTCGTGTCGGAAGCTTTGATCTCACATGTGCATTTTCAATGACCTTCGCCATATTGTTGATTGTACTATCGCGCGAAATTCAAATAGGTTAAAAAATAAATCTTACTACTTACACTTAAATTTATATATCTCAAAGCATTTTGTTGAGGGAGATTGTTTGTCGATACGAACAAGCATCTGCCGACAAACTTAAATTAACAATTGACTCGTTGTTAGAAGATTTGGTTGAAGTACTAGCATCACTTTCTAAACTACTTAATGTAGTTGACATTTTTAAGATCATTTCATCAAAGTCTGCGAAGCAATTTTCAGAAGAAGAATGTAAAAATTTACACTATATAATTTTTAAAAGAATTATAAAACTGAATTGGAGTAGGATTATAACAATTTCCATTTTGTTTTCTAATAGTTCCAAAAAAATTTTCTAGTGCATCCTGATTAATTTTTCTTGTCAATAAAAATTTGCATCCACTTGATTTTAAATAATCCCACAAACCCAAAAGTGCATGGATAGTGATTAACCAACAATTTATTGATGTAATTTTTCTCGTTACATCCTTACTATTATTTGTCGAAATGATTTTAACATTTCTTAAATAATCAATTGTCCTTTCTAGAAACTCCATTTGGTAATCTTCACCTTTGAAAGCAAGATTAAATTATTTGCCTTTAAATACGTTTGAGCTATTAAACATATCGAAGAGTTTGTCGAAGCGATCTATAAATTCAGCTGTCGCCATAGCTTCGGCAGGCAATGCTGTCAAACTTATGTAAGTGTTTATACCCGCAGCGACAGTAGCACTTAAAACTTGAGTAGCAAACTTTGCTTTAATTTTTTCAAGACTTGTTGGGTTCATGTGACTATTGGTCAGTTTTGGAGCAAGGCGACATTGAAGTTTTTTATCATTTTCATAAAACTTCTTCACATGATTCCACGAAGTTTCTTCATTTTCATAATGAAAAGAATATTTCATAAAGTTATTTCGTGTAGCTTTTATCAAGTGAGGAGAATCAAAAAAGTAGAAAATTTTCATTTCGTCTACAATAAAGAATGGATTTTTTTGATTCACTTTTAAAATTTTTGAAAACTGAACAAAATTTCCACCCATATCGCTAACCATGGCTACAACTTTGAAACCGACAACGGTGTAAGCATTTTACCTTTTCTAATATCTTCCAAACCAATAACCTCATCTCTTCCTATCTGATAAAATAAATGTGCCTTTAATGACATTTCATCTATACTTATAATGCAGTATTTATCATTTTAGTTTAGAGATTTAATTTTTACATCAAGCGAAGTAAATACTTCTTCCTGAATACCAGGTCCTATCCGTAAATTTTGTGTCATCTTTTCTAACGTTAGCTTGCTCGGCAATAAATGTTTTTGACAAATACAGATAGGACTCATGAAATAAGTAGTGAGGCAAAATCTTTTAAACTCATTATTAAATCTTCTACCGCAGGCTTTTTTGGAATGTTGTCGTGCTTGAACGCTAACAAATTCGGCTGTTTCCCGTGGCAAAAACTTATGCAAAAGAATTTCAAATTGCTCCATTGATATTTGATTCAAATTTGTTTGATCTATTAGTTGGTTGCTGAGGCGTTTAACACTACTTTGCGTACAAATGATTTTTTTCCTAAACTTATTTTTCCTCGGTGTATGAGCACTCAAAACTAATGGGGTCTGTGTAGCAACTGGAGATGTGAGTGGAACCATAACTCCGGAAGTTGTAGGCAAGTCATTTACATCGACAGACAGTGTAGCAGTGGGAGATGTTAATAGAACTGTAACCCCAGAAGTCGAAGGCAAGTCGTTTACATCGACAGACTGTGTAGCAGCTGGAAATGTTGATGGAATCTTAACCCAAGAAGATGTAGGCAAGTCGTGTACATCAACAGACTGTGCAGCCGCTGGAGATGTTAATAAATTCAAAACACCAGATGATTTAGGCGATTTGTTGACATCGATTGACTGACAACTTTTTTGAACGTTTGAATTTTCAAGTTCTTCACTTGCTTTACGTTTTCGATTTTGCGAAGGATAAGCATGTGTTTGTAAACGATTTTTTAAGTCATTTAAAAACATATGATCTTGAAAATGTTTTGAACAAACTCGGTAGAAATTGTACAAAGTTTCAACATTCTTTTCTTGCAAATCAGGTCTGTTGCAACCATCTATCCATAGTTTACACCTAAAATAATCAAAATTTATAGTTTATAATAAAATCTAAAATCCACACTTACCTTTCTGGGTCTTTTGGGAAACAGGAAAAACTGATATTTGGCTCTTTAAATCTATGTGCAGATTTACAACCACTAAATGCACACACGGGACCTCGTACCTGCTTAGGCATTTTAATTTTTTAATAGTTTCGACTATTTTGAACCACTTATGCTTTCTAAAACAATTTATTTTATTTTATATTTGCACTTACAGTGATTAATTAATTAATTAAAGATTAAGGGTTACACTAATGTGAAATTTTTTAAAGAATTGAAAAATGTCATGTAAAAATTCACATACATATTTACTTAAATTTTATTACGCCCGAAAGCACTTTGTCAAAATATGTAAACCAAATTGTTCACTTGGATTTTATTACTTTTAGGATTTTGAAAAAATTTAGGTACAGCAAATCCTCACAAATTTGTAGGAAAAACCTCTTCCACAAGTTCCTCCGCGGCGAACAAAACTTTTTCTTCATATTATTCATAAACATTTTTCATATTTTACCGACCAACGAAATTCCTACAATCATGTACATTATCCGACCACACGCGAAGAACTTCTTTAGTTATAAATATTTTTTAATAAAATTTTACATGATTCATGTAATTTTGAATTTTGGCGTTTTCAAAATTACTGATGAGTAAAGTCCGGATAAAAAAGCATAAAAATTGAAAAAAGCACAAAAACTCAAACAAAGCATTTAAACGTACTGTCAAATAGACCCACTTTTGATAAATCGCTTAGATTATTTAAAAACTTTGAGCTGCTTCGAATTTGTAGGAAAAGCATAATAGTTACAAATACGGACTTTACACATTAATTAAAGTAGAAGTTTATTTTAACACATCATGTATATCTACTTATTAGTAAGATTGATATTAACAAATATTAATAAATACCCAAAAATTAATAAAATCGCATTTGAAGTTTTTCCGGAATTAATTTTCAAAGTTCATACTGTTTCATCATGCTTGCTTACATTAGTGTGTAATAATCCCTTGAAAGTAATAATTAATAATAATAACTACTTACGCGTGTATACTTTTTCGTATAAAGTCTACGATATTTCTTGTTAATACTAAAATTTAAACATATAAAACACAAAACACACTCTTTAACTGAAATTAAATAACATTTAGTTACAACCAGAAATTACAACCAACGTTTGACGTATAACAGCTGAGGTACAGTGGCCATATTGTTGATTGTACTTGCCGCATCTGCGTATAAAACCACCATTTCGCGACTTTCGCTACTGGTTGTAATATGTTTACTGTGGTTAAGACCTGTGTGATATTAAATGTATCTTCGTTTATTGATGTATGCAATCAGTACACGAGTTTCATTTCTACTTAGTCTACATTCTACGCTAATTTATTTATGCAACGACATTTAAGCAAACACATGTAATAGTACTTTACAATTAAAGGTATTCTTAACAAAATAATTTTTATTGTCTACTAAAAAAATTTAGCAACGATTGGAAAACAAGTGTCTCCAACTTTTTCCTATTTCTCGATGTATTCCGCTAAATTAATGAATTAAATCAATCAACTAAAATATGTACAAATTAAATATTTTAAAATAATATTTGTTTTTAACAATTTTGTTGATAAATAAAAGTTTTGATTCACTGTGTTTATATTTTCTGCATGATAAACCTCCGTGTAATAGTGGACGGAGAAGATAATAAAATGTTAGATAGCTTTTCTTCAAAACCTAAATTCTTAGGACTGTTTTCAAAAATATTTGTTTAAACATTCTTAATATAATATAATATAATCATAAATAATGCAATATTCTTTTGCTACCCTATTGATAGTATACGCTAAAGATGTAATATAATCCAAATTTGGATATAATGAAGAGCAGCATCAAATAACATCAATTTTTTGATGACATTGTTTTGAGTAAAAATCATAGTTACACACATGTCTGTACAAATGTTTCGAGCTGGTTAAATAACTTCTACTTGTATAATTTGGATCAAAAGCACCCATAAATGTGCAATATAACTATCCCGGACTGTTGATTTATCAACCGTAAAGAATAGACAATTATATTCTAAATTTAATGAGGTTCATTTGTGTAAAATAATGCAACCTTCAATTTGACATAGGTACCTATTATTATTATTAATTAATGATGTGAAATTAAAATTCATGTGTATACACATTAAGGTAAAAATTAAATTGTTCCTAAACTGCGTAAGTTTTTATTAAAGTATCGTTACTCGTTACTTTTAATTTAATGGAGTTATACTTTTTTACAGTTACACAAACAAAATAAAATCATTGATCATTTACGGGGTTTTAAAAACTAACCTGAACATTTGGTTTTAATGCAGTTTCGTTATAAAATATTTTATTAAGTTGTTAAACTTTAATATTTTTACCTTAGCTTGAGCTTATTGCATTCCTAAAATCGTTCCAGATGCGGAAATTAATTCACTTTGAAATTTACTATACAAAATGTTTTACTACTTTTCTGATTTTATAGAATCAATCAACACTGTCCATTGAGGAGCAATTTAATGAAACAATTATTTTATAGTTCAGATATTATAAATAATATCTTGTACCCAAATACAATGTTCGAACATACTAAAATAACAAATTTTCAATCTTCTAATGTGTACATTTTGTAGTTAATTTTTTATAATAGTTTATTACTTCTTTTTAATAACACCATCAACATTTCATCTTAACAGCACGGCCTTATTCAAAATATTTATATAACTTTCATAACCCAAATGAAGCAATATTTGTTTATTTTGAAAAGCAATTATTACTCTTAACATTATATGAAAACAGTACAATGTTTGTTAAATACAGCGATATAATAACAAAAATATTTCAATTTTCTATAAATAAATTTGTAATAAAATTAAGGTTTAAAGTGCTCTTATATGTTATATAATATCCTTATTACTATTAGTTAAACGCATAGTGAATAATAAACGCTTTGACAGCTATACAAACTTTTGAAAACTATCTAACAGTTTATTTGAAACATGTTAAGGGTCAGCTTTTCACATCAAAAGGGTTATTTGTTTAAGAGTTTTGAATATTTACGGTCCAAATTTTATCTCTATCTCTCGACAAAAGTTTACGCAATTTATTTGATTTATATAACAACATTCGCTTAAAATTCAAATAATTCTAGACTGTAACAGTAACTATATTTTTATTTTTTTTTGCTTTTTGAGCATTGGGCGAATGTTAATCTTTACTAAAGTCATTCCGGATAGTGTGTTTAAACATGTGAATATTTTAATACTTTCTTTTTAAATGATTGTTAGACATACAGTTAAATAAAGTTACGATGAAAAGTTATTGAGTAAAATAGTTTGTTTAAAGAGTTTTAAATGATACACAAGAATTTATTGAATTACTAGTATAGTAATTCATTACAATTAATCATAAAGTAAACGATTTTTCTGAATGCTGATTGAGGTAGTAACAAATAATATATTGTTGAACAATTTAATGTAATGGGATTTACTGCATTTGCACAAACTAGTTGCATTAGCTTTGATTTAAACGACGTCTATTATAATAATTAACACAGATAAATTTACGGCTTTCATAAAAAATGTAATGTTTAAACTTTTCGATTGTAAACATGGCTAACAACTTAAATCGTGAGTTTTCGCGTACCTGCTTCCTTCTATCAGTTGCAAACAACAAAATCAACGGTTCCTACATGGATTTTCTTATTTTGGAACATTTACAAAAACATTTTTTTTCTTTAAATAAAAGTTGTTTGTAATTTAATTATACACAGATTTTGTTAAAGCTATTTTTTGTAAAACGTCGTGTTCTTTTTCCTATTTTTTGAGCAAAATTTTAAATTTGAAATTCAGTCTTAACATTTTTAAAGAGAGAGCAAGCTCGCGGAAGTCTTGGACAACCAGGTACCTGGACCAGTCTTAAGAGTTATATGTTGTTAAAATAGTTTCTATACCTACTCTGCTTCTTTCAATTTTTTTTTTCTAGCAAAATGTTTATAGATGAAATCTGCTTCTTACGACATCTCGTGTACTAGGGACATGTATAAATAGTACAAACTAAGTAATGCCAACAGATAACTGTAACGACGATTGAATGTTTAAATGCAAATCGCATCTAAGCGATAACTTAGAATACATAACACACTCGTATCGATAAAGCCAAGTATTTTTGTACAGTAGCATACACGCACGAAAGAACACCTGATGCGCATTTTGCTCTTATTATGAGCTTAATCGACACAAGTGTATTATGCATTCTAAGTTATCGCTTAGATAAGAGCGTGCGTGTATGCTACTGTACAGAAATACTTGACTTTATCGACACGAGTGTGTTATGCATTCTAAGTTATGCCTTAGATAACGATTTGTATTTAAACATTCAATCGTCGTTACAGTTATCTGTTGGCATTACTTAGTTTCAAAATGTTTATGTGACCTTTACTTGCGATGCTGTTTGTCTGTTAATATTTGAACGATGAGATATTCTGCGCAAAACGCTTGATTGAAATATTTTTATTTCTTTAAAATAATCAAAATTTATTTAAATCGTTATTGTATGTCTACCTTTTATATATTTCCGTTTTCAAATAAATCAATAATGTATCTGCTTTATTCTTAACTTAAGAATTGTCAAACACAAGTTATAGATCTGTAAATTCTAATAACCGTTTCTGTCGTATTGTTTAAATTTATTGGCATTGTTAGTTTAAGTTGCTGTTGAACGTTTTTGATTGGAAAATTAATTGTTAAAGTAGTAAAAATTTAAACAAATATTATACTTCGAACAAAATAAGAAATAATAAATTTTAAATTTGGAGTAAGATTTTTGGGAAACAACGACCTGCCAGTTATAACATTGAAATAAAAAGTTTATTTGTCAATATTTTTGCTAAATATACATTCAACCCAAAATATATATACTACTGACAAGTTGACATAGGCGTTTTCTATCTTAAATTCAAAATTAACGCGAGGGTTTCTTTTTTCTGACACAATTTAAGCACAATACAGCAACATATTTGATTAGATAGATGAATAAGAACAAATTTATGTGATAGTGTAAGTGTTTAATACGTATTTTAATAAAAAAATACTAAAATGTTTACAATAATTTACGCAGAAAAAACCGTGTTTGACCTTAATTGTCATAATCTTTTTTGTTAATAAAATTTTTACACAATTTTTATAAAATCAGTTTAACCTGTTTTTTAAAATGGTAAATTCACTTTACAATATTGTATTATAATGATAATGAAGTTAATAAAAAAAAACATCAATTGGAATCGAACCCTAATTACAAAGCGCAAAAATATTACCTGGCAACAATTAACCATTCGGTTAATAAATAAATATTCACAAAAATAAGTTATTTTACTAATTTTTTAGTAAATTTCTTTTGAATACTCATTATTATCACATTAATTTGTTTTATTTTATCTATCCAACATCAAATATTGTTATTTGCGTTCAAAAGATAAAGTTAATTATTAGTAAGTTGGTTTACTACAGAGAATCTTATTTATCGTATTTATAATTTTTTCTCAATTCTTGATGAATCTTTATGTTTTGCTCTTACGTGAAATTAAGAACGGCCACAAAATGACGTTGCCTTTATTCTTACTCCTCTTTTTCCTTGAAGGAACTTTTATTGGTACGTAAAAGCTTTACCGTTAAGTTAAATTCTTACTTTGATTTAGTATTGGCTTTGTACTCACTTTGTAACAAAACCGCTTGTAAAATGCGTTGTTATTACATTATTATTAAAGCAAATGCATAGAAGTAATTATATTCATAGAGAATGTGTTAGCGTACCCATTTTTAATTAAAAAATTGTAAATTATTATGCTTACATATGTATGTGCACAGCTCAGTAAATACCAGTTTAGTAAGTGCAATTAAAAAACTTTTTTAATTTGATTACTTCAAAAAGTTTTTACGTAATTTTTTTTTACTGTGTCCTTTATTCCGTGACACTTTATTACGTATTTCTAGTCTAATACAAAAGTTTGGCCAATTTTAATAACGCAGTTTAGCGCATCCACAGGGATGGAAAGTCGTTAGGGTTTTATTAATGTAACAAATTTTAAGTTTGTCAACATATTTGGTTAATATAATATTAAAACGTTTAGTAATCATTATTAAACGTATTCTAACATTTGTAACTTCAAACGGTAAATACAATGGAAATAATTGTACAAAAATTCTGTTGGAGCATCTACTATCGGTTTCAAAAAGCAATACATCTGAGTTTAGAATGTTATAATTTTTTTATTTGGCGTTCGATTCTTTTGAAAGTGGGCATGTATTTACCTTTTATACATATCTACTAGCGGTCAATACATGTCAAACTTGTAGGTAGACTTCTTCGGCAGTTATTTACAAATAACTCAAAACACGCAGTGTTTTTTGCACTAGGGAGAGTTTTAAGTCGTGTAACTTCATTATTTTTAACTTAAAATATATGAATATATCTTTGTAAACCTTGCCCAAGTAATCGGTTGATTATCGGACAAAGTTTTAAGGCGATCACCCTCTTCTCAGCTTGATCTGGGGGTAGATGGAATTCACTCTGTTGATCTACGCTACCGAGGTAACTAACACGTCCACCGTGTCAAGTTCTACGGAAGGTAGTTAAGAATGACCAGACTTTTTGAGAATGATAATTTTATTAATAAATCGCAATGTTTATATACACTGAAATTGTGACGTAAATTATGAAAAATATGCATTATCTAGTAACCTACATGCTATTATTGCGTTTTGCTGAATCCGCTTGTATATTGCTTTTAAGCTTGTTTCACAACTATTACTAAATTACACTATTTGAAATAAGTAGTACGACAATAATTTTCGTATGTTTAAATTAACTTTAAACAATCTTCTCAGAAATTTAAGTCGAATTTGCACTACATTCAATTTTTTACCAAATCTCTACCGTCAGATTCTGTTTTTGAATTTAAATCTCTATTTTACGTAGTGTACTAGTTTAAACTGCTGTTACTTAAAAGAGTGTGCTTTTCCTGTACCTCGGCGTTTAACATCGAAATGGTAACATGTTTTTCTGTTAAATAAGAATGTTAGAGCAATTTAGAACAAAAATAAACCTAATTTACTCTGTGAGTACATATTATACAGCGTTCTTTTTTTGCAATCTTATTTTACGAGAACTTTGTAGAATGGGGTTCTGCTTCTTACTAGAAACTATTTACTTAATTATAGCAATGACCGTAGCATGAGAAATTTCCAATGCATTTGCGACATGCTATCAATTAAGAAATTACTATTACAAAAATAGTTTATGTGTTAATTTAAACATTACCTGTTATACATTGTATACTGAAATTAATGGACCATCGTTCTACCAGATTCAACACAAGTTGTTAACTTTGGGGACGTAAATTTTACCCTTAGCAGACATAGCTGCTTAGTTAAATACGCAGTACTAGTTCTGAAAAGCACTATTTTTGTGAATAAAACTGACAAATAATAAAAGATTAAGCAATTAATACAAGTAAAATGACAGGTTATGATCGTTGTAATATCGGACACATAATTCATAAAAAAATAAAGAGGGGAATTATTTTGATCTCTTTCTTGCGTTCTCATAATCTTTCATCTTTGTTTTGATTGTAAAACGGCAGGCACTCGATATGGAACGTGTGTATTTGATAGTTTCGAGCAGTGATGACGTAGGGCTCATCTTTTGTGATTCAAATAATACGTACATTTTGCTCAAAATATCATGCTCACAAAACATACGTAATAATAACTAGCTGGATAAAATAATAAAGCATTACTTATTTTTACATTTTACTGAAATAAGGTGTGAATGTAATTTTTGACTTTTTTTGTTCGATTATCTAAATATATTGGACATAATCTTAAAAAATCATATCCAAACTTGTGGTCTACGATTAATTGCCCTCCCTTTCAAGCTCCCCTTATTATAAAATCCAGATAATTACAATTGAACACATTATTATTTGAAATTATTGTATAACTAATCAAAATTCAGTATTGTTTTAATTTTGTTGTGTCTTTAGGAGTTTTAAAGAAGGGGTGCAACTTTCTATTAATAAACTATTTTAAAAACAACTAGAATACAGGCAAAATTTGAAATTTATCTAGCAAAAAAGCTATCAGCGCCGGTACCTTTATACTATGTAAATAGTACCCTCATAAGTTCACCAATGATTAGAGAACACTGCTAATCAGTGGGTATAACAATTATTGTTTCTGTTGGGCACGCTCTGTTATCAAAACACTTCAATGGTTACTCAATAAATCCGAAGAAATTTTAAGTAATTTGGGTAATTTGAGTAGTAATACGAGTAATACAACACTGAATTCGGGTAATACGAGTAATTCGACAAAGTAATACGGGTAATCCTGGCAACTTGTACACCTGATTCGGGTAGTGGTCTACCCCTCGCAAGATTGAGTTTTCTAATCCTTCTTTCTAGCATGTTCCACACTAGTTGACTAATTGATTGTTGGTATAAACACTTTATTTAAAAAAATTAGGTACACAATGAGCAACGTGTTATGCATTAAAATGAAATTGTTTCCGATATGTGGGGTAAATGATACCACATGGTCTTGGAGAATACCTCTGATATACCTATGTTAACGCTTACACTATTATTACCACTACCTCTGTTCGTGTCCCCAAACGTATGTCGCTACATACCATAAATGAACCTCCACTAAAGATGCAGTAGTAGCAAAATTGAATGCTGTATTTTGTTCTCCTTTTTTACCCTCGACTGAGTTTACACAGATACGACTCTCATCTGTGAAGAGGACTTAGCTTTACTGGTTATCACTCTAATTTTGATGTTTTCGAGCAATGCATTACCCAATGGTGTTTCTAAAGTATTGGGGTTTTTATTAGCTCAATTGACTTGAGACCAACTTCTTCTCCTTACTGTACGCGTACTTACAATGGTTCCATGAACATATTACAATATATTTCTGATTTGAACTGCTGTTTGACGTGTTTTGTAGTGTTTATAAAGTGATTATCTGCAGCCGTGGTTAAGCGTTTTCTGACCTTGTTCTAATATCTCCAACAATTTACACTACGATGACTGCGATTTAGCCAACAGACAAGCAATTTCTCTCTATCTTCGAGCGTGTTCGATCATTGTCCTTGTTTATTAATATTATCGTTACGGCTACACTAAACTTTGTTAGACAATGCTAATACATTAATATTCCCGAAATAACTAATTCCGTAGTAATACCGATGTATTTTAATATATTTTGGTTGCATTATGAGATTTTGACTTTAATGAATTTGGAAAATGCACTAATTATAAATGCTTTTAAATCATACTTAGATGACGATAGTATTACACGAACTGTGAGTTCGCAAGTAATGCATTAAATTGTGGTTGTGGTTTATTTCATCCTTATGTGTTTTGTAAATAGAACACTATTATTTGTCTGACAAATTTCGCGCATTATAAATTACAAACGTTTTGTATAGTTGGTGGTTTTCCGACCGCTCGGGCGATATATTTTAGAGATATTAAACATAATTTTCACATTAATGATATTTTGAACAAATCGTACATTGCACGATATAGTTCTTGCCCTTTTCAAAATAAGCTTCTGTACAAACTATAGGTTTCTGTTCTCTGAAAAACATTAAACTAAGTTATGAATTTATAATAATTATATTACATTAGTGATTATATTTAATATGCAGTATATTACAATATAACACAAAATACACGTTTTGTTATCATAGTTTCAGAAATATTATTATCTGTGTGGTATTCAAGTTCATAAACGAGTACTAACAAATGCTGTAATTAGTTTCAAATATTTTTTACCATTATGAGAGTTGGTTTTTTTTCGTAATGTATATGAGCCTTAAGAGGAATACGTACTAGCAGTGCGCCATTGCTAAACATGCACAGTAAGTACCCTTAAAACAGCTTTTAATTTTAAATGTTTGAAGTAAAACTTAATGTTTTATGAAAGATAAAACTTGGGGTGTTGTCACTGTAGTATTACTTTTTTTTCAAAATCCTTACTTTTTGTTTTTTTTTATGTTTGAATTTGTACATTTTATAGCATATTTAACACCACAATTTTAATAGAAATAAATACAAAATCAAAATTCTACTACAACCACGACAAAGTCTCTTCTTATATCTTTCAATTTCAATCAAAACATTGCTGATAACTTGAAAATTTGAGTCAATTTTATAGGTACTTCAAGACCATTCGACGCATTAAAATGCTTACTTATACGTAGTGCATGATTTAGCGGGAGCGCACTGCTAGTACGTATTCCTAGGTGAAACCGTCCAGTTTTCTGAAATAAATAAATATTTGTCTTACGTATACATACATCAGACTTTTAATTTGTAGGTATAGCCTGCAACACATGAAACCAAAATGTAAAAATCTACGTCAAAAGGAAGTTAATTGTTTAGTTATTAAATTATCAAATAAAAAATAATTACTCTGTACATTCCGTTGTTAAGGAAAGCTCGTATCTTGCAGAACAAACGTAAATCAAATTTTTTTACTTTAACAGATGCTTTTAAAATAAATTATTTGAACTCGAAAACACTTTCTTTTCAATTACATGCTTCAGTTTAAATGATATTAAAAAATCATAATTTATGAAAAGGTTTCATAAACACTTATGGAACAATTTGATTTTTACATTAATAAAATCACATTTTACTTACTCTTACTAGTTTCTAATTGTTTAATTACAAGCAAGATATTGCGTACAAATTCTTGAATTATATGAATTCTATAAATAAAACTAATGCTTTACACTACATTACATACCAAACGTAATTCAAACAGAAACAACTAACAGAAACAAACGGGCTAACTGACTGTAACTACTAAATATGCACTACAAACTATTAACTATGATAGAATTTCGCACTTAGAGGCACGCACTGCTTTGAGATATTAAAGATCAAAGCGTTATCAAGGTGCCTACATGTATATTTGTATATACAACTAAATCGCGTTATAGTACTAACAGATAACTGGGTACATGCACAAGCAAAATTATTTTAACTTCTACTTTTTACGTGATGTGTTGCAAAATATTGCATTTTATTTGCACAAGTAATTAAATGTATGATGCTAAAAATTTGTAAAAATTATTTTTGGATTTGCATACTTTAATTCATATACGGATGTAATGATCCAACGGATACTGTTTGTAGTTAATCAACCACCTAATTTTTTCAATCTTAGTCTGATTGCTTAACCGCAGCAACTCAACATAAAGTTACATTCAGATTATGTTTAGAAACTTTTATGTCCAAATAAAGCTTCAACATCAAATATTAACAAACATTAAAATCGATTAAGCAAAATAGACCGCGTTTGATGTCACAGACAGCTTTATCTCGAATTGGATACGGGTATTTGTGATTAATTAAGGACTGGACTACTTTGTTGTCATTTATTGATATAAATTACTTTAATAATGGTTATTGTTACTCAACGGTTTTTTTACATTGGTTTCCAAATGATTTTGGAATTGGACTGAAAATTTATATTATTTAATATGTCAAAAATAAACTTCCAAAATTTACAAACATTTTATTTTTAAGTAATATTAAACCCAGCATTTGTTCTAGTAGAATGATTGTTTTTTATTTTAGTCTGTACTTGAATATGTAACAAAAAGTTATTACTTTTTTTTATTTACTTTAAAGAGCAGATTACATTGCCTTTTAAAAGTAATGTACATAAAACGACCTAGATTGTTCATATCGAAATACGTTTTCAATGCATTAAGGATTCAGAAGTTAAATACTGTTAGTGAGACATTCTACGACCGCAGGAACTTGGAATACCGAGCACTGCACGTTTAATCAGCAGAATCATGTCAACAACTCCGGAAACAATTGTAACAATGCATGAAATTACAATGCAACATAGAGATAAGAATCGCACACTTGCATCTTGCTTATCAGGTTTCTCTTTAGCGTATTCCTGCAATACATCATGATGAAGGTCTTACAAAGTTCCGGACTGGTATTCCGGCAATGGGGTTGATTTTCGTTCAGGGGTTAATGCACTATAGAACCACCCAACCAATTTAGTGAGCTCATTAAGGCCTAGAAGCGTCTGTTTTCTGTAATGCAAACGGCTGTAGAATGAAGCAGGCTTCAACCCTCACATTCATATTTATTTTGTCTCATTTAAACGACTATTTGCGATCAAACATAATGTTTCTTATTTTTAACATGAGATACGAAAAGAAACTGTTAGCAGAGACTTTTGCTTTACTTAACATTTTTGCAAGGAATACGTAACTGCAATTTACACTCAATTAAATGTATGTGTGTAGATACTATATAATTTTTTAACATATTGTAACAAATCTGATCGCTTTGTCTTCGTAATGGCATTTCTAACCGCGAGAAATGAATAAACGGTCAGGATAAACTTACACTTATTATTTAACATGTACATTTACTTTAATTCGTATAAAATACACACAATGTTCCACACGTTTAATTTATATTAATTTAACATGACGACTAATAACTTTGAACTAATTCCTAAATTTATAATGATGCTTTTATAAATAAAAGTAATAATCAAGAAGATATATTGAATGTTCTGGAATGTAGTTCTAGAAACACAATTTGTTCTGGCAACTCCAATAGCGTAACAATATTTACCAATATAGATGCTCCAAATATTGTATCGTTATATTCGGCTTACATTACTTCTGAGCTAAATTGATATGTCCTAAGCCCAGAATAATAGATTTAGGTACACTGTATCTATAGATTCAAAATTTTTACCAAAAAAGATAAAAAAATGTGTCTAAAGTAATGAACCTTTATTGTGAGCGTAAAACATAGAGCGCTTTCGATGCTCAGATCAGGGAGATATGATAGTAAAATGTTGAATCTTGTTAAATTAAAAGGATTGTCTAATAGTTATTTTTCTACTACTAGCTGTGAAGTGGACAATTATTGCGTCTCCTAGCCAACTGAGAGAAGTTGAATTTCTATTAGTGAGCAATTAATAATTTTTTCTATTGTTGACCTAGGTTAATAATGGACAATTTCAATTTTTTGAGAATCTAAGAATAGTTGTTTAACAAAAACGAGTGAAACATAATTTTGTATATCCAGGTGATTATCTTTAACTTATTTGCTGCTTAAAATTACCTAACACGATAAAATTATTTGAATAAAAAAATGCCATATAGTTTAAAATTCGCGCCCCCATCCCATAACCGCAAATACATAACCTGAATTTATTTATTTATTAAATATGATGGTAGAATCAGTTTTTTCAGGTTTCCCAAAGGAGATTTAACCAGGCGAGTTAAGTTACATGAAGAATTTTAAGTAAATTACAAACATTTTGAATGGTTAACAGAATCTGGAAGGTCCGATCTGTTACATAAAAATGTCGAGTCTAAAAACTTAACGAGTATGTGGTGAACACTTGCCATTCCTAAATGAATTACAAGTGTCAATTTCTGAAACCCAATATTCAAATGATGCAGGTATATTGGCGAAGCAATAAATGCCCGTTAACATCTCTAGCTATACCAAAACTACTCAAGCTTGCAGCTCAATTACTCTTAGGTAAAGAAAATTACGGAGGAACATTCTTAAAATTGCAACGTGAAAGAAAGCACTTCAATTGAAGTTAACATCTCCCAACGATTACTTCCTGAAAGCAGAGCACACATTGTGACAGCCTAAGTGGACTTAAAAAATAAACCACTAAGAAGCAGGAGATAAATAGAGGAATACAAACAATTTTCACTAAAATTATATTTTACGAGCCTCAAAATGTTAATTTTGAAGTAGGTTTTAAATTTTTGCCAGCTCAAACTGCTACGTGATCATGGTTAGAGTTATATATAAAAAGTTAAACAACCCTTTGTGCTATCTTTACAAATACGATATGTAAAGGTGACAAATTAAAGTTAGACTGCATAGAAAAGCTACAATTACAATGCGGTGCCAATGTTAGGGCAGTAGTAAAACTTTCGAAGCCTAATTAAAAGAATATATGTATCACCTGAAAAACCAACCTTCTCGTAAACGATAAGAAAATCTATTATTTCTACGATGTCTCCTATTTATTGAAGTCGGTGCAAAATAACTTGATTAAATACGATATAATCTTTAATAACAAAAAAAAGCATCTTGGAAAGACATTAAAAATTTCTACATGTCAGACAAATTTAAACCGATGCGATTGGCTCCTAAATCAACTAATTTACATATCACTCCGAATAATTTTCAGAAAATGAAGGTGAAATATATCACACAAGTGTTTAGTGAATCAATTGCAGTTGGTTTATCAACGTATGTAGCTTTAATGCTTTTTGATTTATTTGCATTCCTGTGTACTATGATTTTTACAAGAAAAATGTTTATTTTTTATTTTTCGCTTAAATTTGGCTAGTAGTCGAAAAAATAGTATATCACCATGGTTGTGAAGTCCATTATTGCCTATGCCTTATTTTGCGAAGTAGGCTACGCCCCTCGCAAAATAAACTGGTCGTTAAGGCAATAATGATAGACTCTCACAACCTTGGTATTCTCTTCTACTATTATGTACCAAGGTGAAAAATACTTTAACCTGTGGGTATGTACAATTTGTTTTCACTCTTAGTAATACTAAGTAGAAACAGATTTACTTTTTACCTACATATTTTATTTTAATTTAAAAAATACAATAAAACCTTAAATTAATAGTACTAATAAGATTAATTGTTGTTATTTTAAAGGTATTAATAACAACAAAATAAATTAAAAATTTTAAATTTACGAACGTAAATTGGTCAGCGACCTCTATGGTAGAAGCTACAAGAATGGAAATAAAATGTTCTTCTTTACCTGCCATTCCTAAACCTCATTTAAAAATTTAAATTAAAAAGCTATCCAAAAATCAGTGGACATGGAAACTGATAATGAAGGACTTTCTAAAACTCCTCCCGGTATTAAAGATGTAGCAGATAACGTGGTTCCGGATTTGTTACTTGCTAAATCCAACAAAATATATGAAAATACATACGATTACTTTTAATAGATGTCGACTTAAAAAAGCAACGGAAAATGTGCTTTTATTGTATTTACTCCAGTCTCTACAAGAAAATTTTGCTTTATATTCAGATTCTACAATTTCATTAAAATTTGATTTTTTAAGAATAATTTGTAGTGATTCTCATGTCATTTCTTAAGAATAATTTCGTACCGTTTATTCTTATTTTTGTCAATGATTAATCGTAAATTCTCGGATCAATTCGGTATTAACGATATATGCGGGCCTAAAAGTAAAAGCGGGCCTAAAAGTGAAAAACGCGGGCGCAAAAGTAAATCGAGGCGAAAAGAGTCGTTTTACGGAAGCGGGTGTAAAGTGAAATCATTAAATATAGGAAGTGCAAAAAGTATTTTTTAATGTTATAGTAACGTCAAGATTTTTTTTAAATGTACATAATTTTTTTTAAATTAACTTTTATAATTAGAATTTGTAAATGTTTTGATTCCTTTCTTTGGAAGCTAACGCAAATTTGTTCTCGTCTCGCCCGTTAAAAATTAACTTAAAGAGTTTGATTATGCAACCGGTGTGAAAACCCTTAAGGTATTGTCATCATTTGTTGAATTTAGAATTTGTGATTAGCTAGAGCCAATTCTAAATCAAAGTCTTTGAACTATCTCGGTTTTATCAGTTCGGCGAATTAAATAGAAGTGATGTAAATTTCAAACTGCTTTATTGTTAGTTAAAAGTTTATTTAATCTGGCTTTTAAACCAAATTTTCTCTTTGAGCACACATAAAACTACAATTGTCAAATTCTAACGTATTTCCTCTGCATTCGCTTTGTTTGTCGGAAGCCATAATACTAAAAACGATGTTTGGATTTGTTAGAATAAAGAGCAAACGTTTAAAAGGGGCAATTTCATAATAATGTTTTTTTTTAAATATTACAAAAAATTGTTGATACAGAGTGACAGGTTTTTTTTTGCTATTATGGAAAATTCACTTTTTAGCGGCATAAAAATAACTTCTAGTAGAAAATTCGCTTCTAGTTTAGGCAATTAAGGTTATACCTCTCTGCATTCCTGTAATCATTAAAGCGGGAACTTCAGCAATGATTCAGTTGAAGTGTTTTATACGTTTCTTTGGCCAGATATTACTCTCACCCTATAATCCCTTCGAATAGAACAAGAAACATTAATGATACCCAACTGCCCATTTTTAAAAAATCATGCCTTATTTATCTAAAAAAAAATTCTTAAGATAAGGACATCTGTACGCGTTAATAGTAAACATAGTTGTTATGTTTAGAGGAAGAAATCGCTTTACGTACCTGAATTAGAATCTGTACTTCCTAGTTTTACAAAAATTATTGCAATTGAAACAGTAGCTTTCGCATAATATTAGGCCAAAGAAGACAATATTTTCTATACATTCACAAAACCTACAGGCGTTGAGTTGAAATAAATTCGGTGTCAATTTCAATAGCGATAATTGTTAAAATAAACAAACATCATTTATAGATCGTAGTAGGTCCCATATACGAGGTATGCAAAATAAGTTTGGAGATAACTGCTCTTTACATTTTAGACATGCGGGCATATATCTGACTTTAACTTTAAATTAGAGCGGAAGAAATTAAAAATTCGGTTTTAAAATACTCCTGGTTCTATTTTAATTAAATTAAATAAAAATTATTTCATTTTCAAAACATTTATAATAAGAATAACATTTATACAAAGAAGCAATTTGCAACAGAACTAACGCGGTACTTTCTTTCGACAAATATACAATTGAAACTTAAAAAAAATATTTTGAAAGTCATTTCATTCGAAATCTAATTTGAGCAGTTCTTTTTTTAAATTTGAAAATTCGCAAAAAAGGAACTTGTCAATAGAATATATAATATATACAGTAATGTAGTAGTGTAGGTGATACGATGAGAAATAAGTTCATCCTTGACAAAATTTAAAAAGAATAACGTAAGTGTTTTAAGTCATGTTTTTGTTGAGAACATTATAAACGTTATATATGAAATACTTTTGTGGCACACGCGGGTTGAGTTAAAACTATTATAACTAAATTTAAAAATATTGTTTTTACACTATGTATCACGTCTTACATTTCACAAGTCTTTTACAACCTGATGTTTAGGTATTTGTGAATCAACCAGTTCAGGCAAAAATCATTTATAAAAAAAGGTTAGCAGTTCGTCTTGCATTTTATGGTTCTAAAAGTGTTCATCGCGAAACATTTTTTTTCACATGTAAAGTCTTTGGGTGTCCATATAATAAATATACAATAGCTTCCATTTGTAATTTGCAATTGTCTTTCTACTTGATAGTAATAGTTGTGATTTGTTTTCAAACGTACATCCTTATTATTATCTCAACTAGCAAACTTAAGTTTTTTATTACATATTGCCTCACAAAGCAGTAATAACTTCGGAAATAACTGCCGACGAGTTGTGATCCACTCTGATTTTCGACTTACGTTGGAATTATATTGTTTAGTAAGTTCACCGGAATTGTATCACTTTTTTGTGAATTTCTCTTGACAGTTGTCCCGCTTTCAAATTAAACGAAACGTTGTTTCACATCTGGATTGGTAGGATCGTTTGCTTGTAAAGTTTATCCATTTCACTACTAAATTGTAACATTCTGCCACATTGGTATCCATATTCAGCAATAAACTTTCAGAGTTACGAGCCACTCGATCAATTATGACTGGCATATCTTGATAAAGTCATGAAGATTCATAGTGGGAATTAAACTAGTTTCACGTTTTGATTTAGGTCCTGTGCAGAAGTAAGGTTTACAGCCCAAATGATCTCCAAATACATGATGGACAGTTTAGTATATCACTACTGTTGTACTTTTTCTGTATGTGAGACATTACTATTTTGAATATAATATTGAAGCGCACAATGAATTCCAACTCTTATTCTTGCTACAGAGTTGACCAAATAATTTCTTTGTGGTATCAGCAGTGATCCTTTAAAACGTTTAATCGCCGTTGCGATAACTCCTTTAATTTTGTATAAAGGTTACGCAGTAAATTATTTTTGCATTCAATTTTATGTACAATAGTGTCACCGTCGTACGGTTGAGCATCCATTAATCGCCTTGTGACACTACTATTTCCATTGCCAACTAAATGTGTATGTTTAATTCTATATATTTCCAAAACCTTCTACACTAATGTCTGATTCCAATCCAGTAGAAGTTTTGTTCCAATTTTTAGAACAATTGTGTGGAGACGGATTGACATTTTTTGGTGCTTTGGCAGGCACACAGATACAACAGTATCTTGTTATATAATAAAATAATATTGTTCCTGTTTTCTTGCCAATGACAACACTAATTCCCGATGCAGCATTATGTCACCCTTTACTTCAGGCACCATCGGCTACTACTATAATTAATGGAAAACCTTCAATATCTATTTGCCCTTCTTCTTTAGCTATACGGCTTTCTTCTGCAGCAGCTTCTTGCTTAGAGTTCCATAAAGACTTTTCTATATGAACAGACAGTGAGGCTTCAGTAGCTGCGTAACGATTGTATCCCATCCATGGAATATCACACGTTGCCAAAAGTTCCCGTAGTAGAGAATACCTAGTACCAATTGATACACAACCTAAGACTACGCTTTTATTGATGTCCATCTTCTTTTCGGTGTTATCAGTGAAAATAGTTTTATTTTTTTAACACATAGCACATTGTATGGTAAATGAACTTTTGATTTGAAGTCGTGTTGTTGTTTTGGATTGATTTGCAAATTAGTATTTTGGCATGGGTAGATATTTAAGTGTTTAAAATTAATTATTTCAGTAAAAAACTTATTTACATCTTCAATTATTCGACCAGTAATTGCTTCACGCTCTTGGTTCTTGCTCATTGTCAGTTGTTCCTGCATTTCAACAGCATTACTTATAGAAAATTCACCCAGATGGTTAGCTGTAGTAGTAACATAACGACGTCTAGTGGTTGTTTGCGGATTACCAGTGGTCGCAAAGGAAAAGTCTGGGATTTGATGCTGCTTGTACCGGGCTCGGACAATTGAGTACTTATTGAAACATCACTGGACGTTGGTGAAGCACTATTTTTAGTGATTTTTGCAATAGGTTTGTTTTCGTCTTGGCATGTCTTGGTTTTAACACTATTTCTCATTTGGGTCATTCGTAATTGAATACTTTTGTTTTCGTTTCAATAGAATGGACTGTAATTTCTTTTTTTACTTGAATTATCTTTTAAATTGTAAGATAAAATACATTAGCGTCAACGATAACCCACCTCTTTTCGAGTTCAAAGCTAAGGCATTAATCAAACAAAGTTCAAATAGAATTGTTTTAGTTTACATGCACAAAACGAATACAAATAATACAAATTAAATTTAAATACACGCTTTGCGCCATACAACTTAAAGGTACTAATTTCAACATGCCCCACGCCTTGAAGGGCTACTTCACAAAAAAAGGAGGCAATATAAGAGAAGCACAGTAATCAACATTATAGTGGAAATGGGTAAGTATTTAAATAATGAAATAAAATAAAATTTTTTCTTTGACATAATAATGACATAATAAGCAGTATGTAATTCAATTAAATTTTAGAATTCTTCTCTTTCTGCTAGCAATGGAAGAGGGAACACTTTACCCACGGCACGTCGGTAAATACCATTGTTAGTTTTTACACTAACCACCCGAACAATTCCACCGCTGCCTGGATAAACTTCGGTAATTCGACCGAAAGCCCATTGAGTAGGAGGTAAATTTTCATTCTTCAGTATAACCAATGTACCAAGCGCAAAGTGATGATTTCCAGTTTGCCATTTAATTTTAGGTTGCAAAGTGCTGAGGTAGTCGCGACCCATCGTTTCCAGAAACTGTGACATATTTGCTGGGTTAGCTGATATCTAGTTAAGCGATTAATTGGCACGTGAAGTATGTTAGGATCAGGCGGCATTATTAACGGTTTGCTGATTAGGAAATGCGATGGTGTAAGAGGGATTAAATCAGCAGGATCGGATGACATAGGATGAAGAGGTCGAGAATTAAGAATTGCTTCTACTTGTGTTAAAATTGTGATAAATTCTTCATAAGTTAATATAGTGTTCCCAATAACTTTAGCTAGGTGTGTTTTAACACATTTTAGATGGGACTCCCAGAGTCCTCCAAAATGTGGAGAATTTGGTGGAATAAAATTCCATTTCGTATTTGTTTGTGCACAATAAATAACGATATTCAATTTATCGTTGTTTAAACAATTACTGAGTTCATTTAACTGATTTGAAGCGCCGATAAAATTTGTCCCATTATCGGACCATAGTTCTTTAGGATAACCTCTACGAGAAGAAAATCTGCGTACGCATGCAATAAAGTAATCAGAAGTCAAATCCGAAACCAACTCGATATGTAATGCTTTAACAGAAAAACAAATAAAAATACCGACATAAGCTTTGGTGGTTTTGTAACCACGACCCTTTCGATCTTTAACAAGGTAGGGTCCTGCGTAATCTACTCCAGTTACTGTAACATATATATTTACAATATAAGTGCGTAATCAAGTGTATTACTGGGTGAGGGCACTATATTAATATATGCTCGAACGTAGTAAAACAGATTATGCACAAATATTGTACAATATTTTTCACATTGAGGAAAAATGTAATTAACAGAATATGAGATTGCACGAATCTCATAAAAATTTACATTTGTCTATGATCTAGAAGGTTTTGTTAAAACATGCCGGTTCTAGTAGGCGTCAATAGGACTTATAAGTAAAACGTCAATTTTATTATAAGACGCATTTAATTTTCAATTTTCATTTTGGAATTAGTTCGTCCAATAATGAGTAATAGTGATAATGAAATTGATTTTATTCCCCCTGAACTTCGTTCAGAAGCCTCTAGCGTTCGAGATAAACTACTTCCGTTAAAAAGAAGAAAACGATGTGAAGACACATACAATGTTTTTGTGAATTGGTGCGCTTCAAAAAATTACACCGAAAATGTTTTGTTGGCTTATTTTAAGCAAATGCCATCAAAAAAATCTGTGTACTGTACATATTCAAAATTGAAATGCTGTCTCAACATCAAAAATAATATTGATATTTCTAAGTTCGCAATCCTCCAAAATTATTTGAAACGTAAAACAGAGCACCACAAACCCAAAAAGTCTCGTGTGTTAAGTGAGGCACATATTTCTACTTTTCTCAGTAATGCACCCGATGAAAATTATTTACATATAAAGGTAATTATTATAATGTACGTAACACATCTAAATATATAAAAAACTTATATTATCAGGTGGCACTTATTATGGGAATCTCAGGGGCTTGAAGGAAGGAAGGAACTCTGTGAAGTCCTCCTTAGTAACGTTAACATACAAAATCATCTTATACATGTTAACGTTGCAAATACTAAAACAAATATAGACAGAAAATTTGTTGTAACTGATCTCATATGGATAAACCTCATAAAGAAATATGTGATGCTGAGGCCTCAACATACAACTTGTAATCGTGTTTTTATGACATTCCGGGCTGGAAAATGTATCAATCATCCTATTGTCGTAATCAATTTGGAGGATTTCCGTGCAAAATAGCAGAATATCTTCGACTTGATGATGCTAAATTCTACACGGGGCATTGTTTCCGACGATCATCTGCTACTCTGCTTGCAAATAAAGGACCTGATTTTCTAAGCGTAAAACGCCATGGTGGTTGGCGAAGTTCAGTAGTAGCTGAAGGATATGTCGAGGATAGCTTGCCTAATAAAATTGAGAGAGCTAACAAGTTAACTACCAGACAAAATTTACCAGAAGATTTGCCAGGATGTTCACAACAGATGCAATCAAATGTACATGTGGTTAAAGTAACAGAAGTAACCTGCACAAACACTACTTCTTCCATACATATAACCGCCAGTGGAAATGCAAATGTGCACGTGACTTTTAATAATTGTTCACACAATAACAATAACACTAATTAAGGATTAAGCTAAATTATGTATATTGTCGCAGATAGAATTTTCTGAACGGATCCATTTTATTAAAATTGACATGGGTACTTTAGTCATTGCATTGGGTGTTACACCTGGCGGAATAAACTATATAGAAATATGCAGTTGTAAAATCTCCGCTTTAAAATAAACTATGGTTTAATTTCTAAAATTGCGACGACAGTTATTGCGAAATTAACCCAAAGTTAACTTTAAGCTAAGTCTAATATAATTTTGAGTTATAGTGTTCTCAAAAATAAAAAAATCTAGTTACTTTTTTTTTGTAATCACAGTCGACCGATTTCATCCAACCAATGAATGAAGATTATTACGTAAACTAATTTGCAGTTGTGCATTGTGCAAATATTACATCCCGCTTTTAGTAAAGTATGTAGTTACATTATGTATACGGATGCGTAAAATCGCTATTACGTATCCGAAATGTGAAAAAGGATTTAATGGAATAACTCTATTTTTTGGAAGGTTTCCCATTATGTAAATTAAAAATTTCGGTTTAGCTTTAAAACAGGAAATACAATTTTTACATAATATTCTCTTTGCTAAATTCATTCCCGATAGAGGCCAATATTGTTGTCTTATTGCGTTTAATAACAACTGGGGGCCGGAGTGTAACAAACGTTTATAATGGAATAATAATTTGGTAAAATTGTGTTTGCTATCTAATAAGATAGGGTGTTTCGAAGAAACATCTAAATTAGAATGGTAAAATCTTCCTTTAATTCGGATGATACCAAAGTCATCAATAAAAGTAGTGAGATTTTTAAATTTGTTTATATTCTGATATTCACTGTTGAATGATTGGGCTTGAGACTATTTAATTAAAACAATTAAAGCTTTATTCAAATCATCCACAGATAATGAGGATGAAACAGGTAAATCATTTTTTGAGGCGAAGCAGAGATTCTTAAATTTTAAACAATAAGCGATAACTTTTTGAAGTTTTAAGAAACTAGAATATTTTAGAAAAATATCGGAGTACTGTTCATCATTAAAAACTGGAAGAGCAGTCTCTCTTCTAGAACCCAAATCAGCAGGATTCTCGTGGGTATTTACGTAATTCCAAATACAATTTTTAGTTAATTCTTGAATTTAAAAAACTCTATTTGCAACAAAGGTTTGTAATTTGAAAGGTTCAGTATTTATCCAGTGCAAGGTAACTAAGAAATCAGACAACAGATAGATTTCACCTTTAAAATGTAAAGCGTCAGTTACGCTTCTCAATAATTTTGATAAAAGTAGCGCTGCCAGTAATTCTAAACGAGGTCTTGTGTAAGGCTTTAAAGGAGATATTTTTGATTTAGCACATAACAACGAGATTTGTAAATTATTGGCACTATCGTGACTGCGTAAATAAATGCAAGCAGCGTAAGCATCATTGGAAGAGTCGCAAACCCATGTAACTGAATCATTTTAGCATTTTTATAACAGCGTGTCTGGAAATTGTAAAATATTTTAAATCATTTAACTTTTTACGAAAGTGTATCCATTTTTGCGCTAAATCTTGGAGAACGGGACTATCCCATTCAATCTTTAAAATCCATAATTTCTGAATAATGAATTCTACGACCACAGTACAAGGACTTATTAAACCTAACGGATCGTATATTTTAGAAATTTTGCATAAAATATGGCGCTTACTGTAAACATCTGTTTATGAATAATTTGAAATATGGAAGGAGAATTGATCTGATTGACAAGCCCATTGAATTCCCAAAGTTTTCATTGTTTTCACAATTTCCTTACAAACACGAATGGCATCATCGACGTCATTAAAACCCGTGATTAAATGGTCAACATAAAATGAACTTAAAATTATATCAGATGCAACAGGAAATTTATCTTTAAAATCTATTGCAAGTTGCTTAAGGCATCTAATCGCGAGATAGGGCGCACTAGTGGTTCCGTAGGTCACCGTTTTCAACGAATAAGCATCAATTTTTGAATTAGAATTGAAACGCCATACGATTTGTTGCAACTTTACATCATCTGAATGAATTAAAATCTGATGATACATTTTTGTAATGTCTAAAGTGCCAACATAAGCAAATTAACAAAATTTAATCAAAATAGAAAAAATATCATTTTGTAATGGTGGACCTGTGTACTGGAGACCATTCAGAAAAAATCCACTAGTAGTTTTCGCCGAACCATTAAAAACTACCCTAATCTTGCTAGTGAGACTTTCGTCGCGTATGAGGTAAGAAGTAAGAAACGTCAAGCAACTCACGATTATTTGATAACTCTATATGACCTAACACCAAGTATTCATTCATAAATTTATCATATTCTATCTTTAAATTAGAATCTTTAGCTAAGCGGTTTTCTAATTGCATTAAACGTTTGATAGCTACATTTTTTGAATCACCTAACCTCGTTGCATTATATTTAACTATAAATCGACCATCGGAATTTCTAGAAAATGTATTTTTAAATATAGTTTCACATTCTTCATCATCTTTAGAAATAAAGTTTTTTATTGGATATTCTTCAATCAACCAAAATTTATTTAATGAATCGTGAATAGATCGATTTTCATTTATTGCCAATAAACAGGTGGGGTGTGGATTGACTTCATTTAATTTACCAGCAACTATGTATCCGAAAACAGTATTATGTAAAATAGGCATGTTCTTTCCTAAGGAAATCATATCTGGTCTTAACAAACTCCAAAAATGACTTCCACCAATCAAGAGGTCAATTTCCTTTTGTACATTAAATTCAGGATCGGCTAATTTTGTATTTTATGGAATGTTCCATTCAGCAATATATATATATCCTTGCTTGGTAATAAATTAGTAATTTGTTGTAAAATTAAACACGACAATTTAATGTAAATTTATCATCAATAGTTTTAATGTTTATTTAAAGTTGAAACTTTTTGATTAATACCTGTAATATTTATTTTGAAAAACGATTGCGGGACATTTAACTTATCAGCTAGCCTTGTTGATATAAAATTGAATTGTAACCCGCTGTCTAAGATAACAGTACAGCCGTTGTGAATGTTTTTATCATTACAGTAAACTTGCACTTGTGCTGTTGACAAAAGAACGTATGAATCTGATGCGTTACTAGCGAAAGCTGTATTTAAAACGATATCATCAGAAAGTTCAATAGGTGCATGCAAAAGACGATTATGATCTTGCTTACAAATATTACAAGGACTAACTCTACATTCGGTTACCTTATGACCTTCACATAAACATTTAGAACACAGATTACGTTCCTTTACACAGCATCTAATTTTTTATCCAACGGCAATTTAGCAAATTCAAAACATTTATAAATTTTATGATTAGCTTTTTTGCAGAAATTGCAAACAACACTTGAATTATTTTGAAATAAATAATTTTTCGATGATCGCGAAATTTCTTTATTAACTTTAGTTGATTTCAAATTTATTCCTACAGACTCAACAAGATCAGTTTGTTGTCTTAAAAACTGTTGCATTTCAGTTAAAGATGGTAATTCATCTTTTTGACCTTTAAACTTTTCCCATTCTTCTGCAGTTTTATAATCGAGTTTAGTTGAAACTAAAAATATTAATAAAGCATCCCAATGGTTTGTATGTTGACCCAAAGTCAATTTTAATGTAAGGCAAAATAAACAAGGCCTTAATATGATTATGCACTAAAATTCTGGTATTATTGTAACGGTTACAAAGCAAATCGCAAGCAGTTTTATAATTATTAGATGTAAACTCTAAAGATTTAATGATTTGCAGAGGCTCACCGTCTAGGGTAGCTTTCAAATAGTGAAATTTTTGAATATCATTTATACTCTGATTTCAATCGATTAAACTTTCAAACGTTTTTTTTAAATATAGCCAGTCGTCGTAACTACCTCTGTATCGGGGTAAATTAATAACCGGTAGCTTTATTGTATTATTTAACTTTACATCATTGGGCTGCGGATTTGATCCCGAAGCAGTGCGACACCGACAGACTTAGATCTTTCATTTTAACGCTATTTAATAATGATTGCGCCTTCGCCACATTTAAATGAAATTTATCAATAAAATCATTTCTTTCTGTATATTGAGTATCAAGAGCCGATTCTTCGCAGCTTTGTTCAATGGCAAGTTGCGTACTATCGAAGTCATCATAATACAAGTTTTATTTTTTGTATTCTGGAATCTGATTCAATAACATTTTGTTTATCAATACCTGAATGTGAATCATGAAATGTTTCATTGAATAAACCTAAATAATTAATCGTGACATAATTGGTCGAACTACTTGTAACTTACACTTATAATTCTCTAAAAAATTTTCTTTTGTGGTTTTGAATAAAAAAAAAACATTATTTTACTATATATTAAATCAAAAACACGCGAGTACTAAGTATTTTTACAGTTGTAAACATTCTCGGTAACTGACATACGATATGTACGCACAAATGTGTGAATATAATTTGAGTCAATAGAAGATTTAATCGAGAATAGAATATTGAATCTTAATGGCAAGCTGCTACTCTCGATTGAATAAAATTCATGTTTTCTATTTCGCTTTCGTATGCGTATTATTATGGGTAGAATTTCATCTAAAACCAACAGAAAAACACCAAAACTGCACCAAAAACTTTACTCGGACACGTGTTTCAACAGCTACGCTGTTATCATCAGCGATACCGATACTAAAAATAAAAACAACGGGAAGCTTATATATACTATCTGCTTATCACGCATCGTTAAACTTAATTTAACCTTAATAAGCTTAAATAATTCCGAAAATCTTAATGGACCGTTATCATCATATCTCATAAGCAAATTTATATTTTTAAAAATTTCTAAACTTTCATAAGAATCAAGTTCGTTTTTATTATATACCCTCTTCATTAATTCAATGTCGCCTACTCTATGGCCATTTTCAAGCATATGCATGGCAACACTGGACCTGTCTGTGCGATGATATTTGACTTGAGCTACATGCTCTTTAAAACGAGTTTTAATAGGTCTCTTGGTTTGCCCTATATATACTTGGTTACAGTCTTTACAATTAATTTTATATATTCCCGATTTATCACACATTTCTATTGGGTCTTTCGGATTGCCTTCCTTTGGTTCATCTAAAACTTTGTTTTTCCGAAAAAACTATAGGGTAAAGTCGGGATAGATGCCACATTTTTATAATAATTTGTTTATTATAGAAACATGTTCTTTTGAAATACAACTAACCAGAATACTTTAATCTTAAACGGTTTTTTTTATAAAAACAAAGTTAAAACGTACTTAAAATATTAGAAAATAACAAAACATTAAATAATCTAACATTCTGCTTTTGGTCATCTCTTGTAGGGGGTAGGGTGTGTTGCTGTATGTGTGTAGGATAGATGGCTTAAATTGCACGTTTCAGTTTATTTAATTCAGCTTCTCTCCTTCCGCATAAGTTACATAACTCACTGTTCATAGTGCAAATTTCAAGCATCTTGGACATCTGTTCTAATCAAATAGAGATTTTGTTTCGTCATATAATTCTAAGCACTCGGTTCATTCATTTTCGTTGAAACTCGCACTGTCCTCAGAGTCGTAAAATTTGATGGTAGATTCTGTTTCAGATGATGTAACATATTAATTCTCTTTTTTGACCCCTTTTTTCATGTTTTATTTTCTAATGAACAAAACCTGTCACTTCTTTTTTCTTATGTGAATTCTTATTTTTCGTTTTCTTTGCTTTTGCTTGTATAAAATTAGGACTTGGGAGATTAGCTGCCGACTGTTTCCTTCTTGTTTGAGTTTTCTGATTAACGGTAGGAGTGTAATTGCTAGCCGAGGTAGAAAATTGAGGTTGCTCATGTTATGTGTGTTGTTTTTTAATTTGTCTATTAACATCTTCATTCATCCACTGTTGACAAACTTCGTTAAATATGTTTTAAATAGTTTACAAATGTACGATCCAGGGGCTGTATATAATGCGTAGTGTTACTGGGTAAACAGACTAATATAATGTTATCTTGTGACGCGAATTTCAGAAGTTTTATACTCATTTGTGAATAATGTCCGTCTAAAATCAGAAGTGTTCTACAATTCGCCGGCTTCCTAGGATTAAAATGGTTCTTGAGCCAATCTAAAAATATTTTATTGCAAATATACGCAGATTTCATCGTAACTACAGAACCTGGTGGCATGTCGTCTTTAAATTCGCACGTTTTATTAACGCTTTTAAAAAAGAAGTATGATGGCAAAACGTTACCTTTGGCATTACAGTACGCAATAACAGAAATTGTCTCGCCTTTTACACCGGAGATGATAGTATGAACTTCTTTTCTTCTTTTGATGGCAACAACGTTGCCCGGATTCTTGATTAATTAAAGACCAGAGTCGTGGACATTAAGGTTTTTGATTGAGTTTTTATTCCGTTAGAAGAGTTTGAAGTAACTTAAAATTTGACTTACTTCTTCTCTTGACATACCTTCTGCTCTAGCAACTAAAATTTCTTCAGATTTTCGGAAGATTAATTCAGAATGACGATCCATAAATTAAAAGTACCAATCACGACAAGCATGTTGTTTGTTAACATTAAATTTTTGCAGTTGTTTAAAATTTGTTCTCTGCATCGCTTCCCAAAAATGAAGAGGGTCCTAACGTATGCTTGGTAAATTTTCCTGCGAAGTGTTTGTTCTAGAATATTGAAACGTCTTTCGTGTTCTCTTATTGTATTTTTTGCTCACGTACAGCGCGTATTGCGTTTTTGCATATTCTCCTATGCCCAACAGGTACGATTACTTTTCCATATATGTTTGAGTGGCATTATAATTCTGCAACAAACGAACCTAATTAAACAAATCTAATGAGAAACCAGCGGCATCCAACCTTTACTTCACTGCGTCATCTCTCCGAAAACGATGGGACAGATGCCGCACCTCAGATCTCATACACCTTTTAAAATTCGTTGCTGATAAAAAAATTTCCTTCTTCTATTCCTTTTCGCACGACACTGAAAGAATAGCAGACGAGAACTATACCTTTTTAAGAGAATTTTTCTTTTTTCATGCGAAAAAAATTTTCCACGATTCAAGAACAGGGGCCTTGATAGTAATATAAAACAAATTTGGGCTTCTTATTTTCGTCGACTAATTCGTATGTCCAAGGTGACAGACGCTTCTTAATAATGAACGGGCCAACAAACTTTGCTGCCAGCTATGCATTAAAATGCTTCAAAGAATCGGACAGAACATAATTCTTCCGCCAGACTTTGACACCTGGTTCGTATGTAACTAACCTATGTCGTAGATTATAACGTGGAGTATTTCTTCGCTAAGCATTTGACAACCGCGCTAGAATATCCTGTCTGAGGTCTTCATACAATTTTAATTTTTGGCACAACCTTTATATAATAAGTGAGTAAAGTAAGTCTTTTACTCCTTAGGGAAAAAAGCATTACCAACCAATTTACACTTATTATTTTATTTTAATATTCACATTAATATTCGAACCACAACTAATACTAAACAAAGATGTTTACCGATATTATTTGGGATACTAACATTCACTTGATTTAATCCGTTGAAAGTTGACGATGGCGGTTCGTTTTCCTTTTCCGAGTTTTTTCCCAGAAAAATTTTTTTGGCGATCATTTCCATCTACCATGACGTTTTATAACGCTATCGCTGTATCGGCCAAGAAAGATGTTGATGAGCACCGAAAGCAATGTAGTAAGCATTGCCTAGGTAATCTTCCAATAAACTGTTTTTACCTACAGAACATTTGTTATTTCTGTAACTCACCAAAAGTCGTTTATACTCTGTTTTCTCTTATATTTCTCATATATTTTTTACAAATGGCAACGAAATCTTTCGTAGAGTTGCCTTTTGAGACTATCGTAAATGCTCTATTTATGTGCTTTTTAGCATTGTTTACAGATACCAATATGCTTGATCCCAAGTCCTGGACATCATCTATCTAGACATCATCATCGATCAACTTGCTTTTTAGTAAGGATTTCTGATTTTTTTGGCTGATATCCAAATCTACTAATCTTGAATATCTACTAATGTCATTATTTTTGATTGCAAGACTTGCTTTCGACATGGAATAATGTGACCAGAAAGTGGAAGTCAAAACTTCTTCGCTTATTCGGCAAAATATACTAATAACACATTCTCGCTATGCATTTCATTCACTTGTTTTATCAGGCACCAAACACAAAATTCCGTGAAGCACTTTTGGTAAATCTTCCGAGATGTTTCTGACAATAAATCCAGTACTATTTCTGTGGCATCTTCTTCAATAGTTTTATCACACATTTTTTTAATACTAATTAAAGGAACTTGGGAAAACAGCGTAGGAAATACGATCACAATTTTTCGACATTCACAAAAGACCAATATGTACTCTTATTTATGTATCAATCGCCAATGGTAACAAGTTTATTTTTGTTTCCGATCAATCACAACGATTTTTGTGTTGGTAAATTGGAAATGTAAATATTATGTTGACAATAACAGTTTTTCGAGATTTTTTCAATTAAAATTGTCTGATCGTGTAAATAATAGTATATACACCTCGAGAGTAAGTGCTTTTTTCCCTCGGTTGACCTCGTGCAGCAAATACACTTAGGAAAAAATTATGCACTTTACTTTCTCAGTGTATAAGCTGCAATTGAAATACTATATAATAATTTTTAATACTAAAATCAAACATAAACCTAATGTACTTGCAGGCTAGCTTACTTTTAAACAAGGTTTCTGATGAAATAGTTTTCATTGCTCAAATCAATAAAAAAGTAAACGCTACCATTTTGGAAAGCTGTCGGTCTTTATAAATGGAAATTTGGTTATCATTAATTTAGTTTTGAAATCGACTTTGCATGCAAATCAAAAAGGCGCGTACCAAACATGTATTACACAAAAAATAGATATTGACGATAATCGTGCACGCTCTTTAAATTATCATTAGTACCGCAAGGTTAACGTTTAAAAACTCATACTAATGCGTAGGTATAGCCCAGCTTAGTAGTTATGATTTTATTCGACAAACCAGGAAGAATTTTCAAACAATTACCACAAACTTTTTATAATAGTATTTAATTAATAAAAGCTCTATTTTAAAATTAAAACTGCTTTATATTAAATTTTTAAAGAAAATAGCCGCTTTGCTTTTACCCGTAATTACATTTGCATCTAAATAAACCGCATGCATTTTGATAAATTTTAAATTAATGTTAATAAATAAAATGCGTAGAAATAAGCAAAAGCGGCATATTAATTAGATTGCGTCTATGTAGATAACTCATCAAACGTCTTGTTTTTACAAGTATGATATATACTAAAGTAAACGCTGTTTAATTTTCTAAAGTTTAATCAATTTCCTCATCCACCATTAGATAGATTGTGCATTATATTGCTACTAGCTGTCATTGTGGTTGTTGTTATTAATGCACTGTGGGGTGTTACGTAAATAGTTCAGATTGTTTTCTGCATGCTCAGAAATTGTATAAGATCCTCTGAAGACTAAACTAAATTGCAGTTTCATAACAGTAAAGTAATTATTAATATACCATTATAAAAAGATTAATTATTAAATATCGTGTTCGTTTAAAGTAGTTTTAATTCCATTTACAAAACTTTACTGTTAGATAAGCAACAAATGCGGAATAGTAACTTGAAAATTTATTGCTCCTTTTCCTCTTAACCAAAATTTCCTTGTAGTATATAGAAAGATAATAATCTAACTTTTATTACAAACGTACAAGCGGGCAATGAGAATTACATAATGTCACTTTCCCACAAACGTTCATTTTGCGCATTTGCATTTGAACAAGTCTAATATTGTAATTTACATGGCGCTTTTAAATAATTTCAACGGGTATTTGATCGAATAAAATTTATTCAAACCATGTTGACTTTTTATGTATAAATATTTCAAAAATCATTTTGCTTCAACTAGTTTATTTTAAAACCTTAGAAGAAAACCGCGCTTTAAATCTGTCTTTTTAGTAAATGTTTCTCCTTCAAATTGATTTGAATTCTAAAACAATGGTAAAACGCTTAAATCAAATTAATTCCATTATTTGCAATGCCAATTTCAGAAAGTGTGCTTTTACGTAACTGAATAAAAATCATGTATTTTTACGTAATATATTGTAAATGAATTATTTTGTTTGAAAAAAGTATAACAAGAACGGATTTTGAGCATATTGAGAACCCTAAAATATGACGATTTTAAGTAAACACACTTTAACATAACATTTAGAAAAATGTCAGGTTGATTGTCAGTTCAATTACATAACATTACATTTATGTCTGTTTTGGTCGATTAGTCGAGGCGTTTAAACGTGGCCTTTAATCGATTACATTTAATCGCATCTACTCGCAGCTAGTGGTCTGTTTACGTTGTCTCAGCTCTTTCATCGACTAGTCACAATTGGCATTTTTAAATTCAGTTTTGTGAAAATGGCTTCTAGTGAACTTGTGATTGCAACACAGTTGCTATTGGAAGAAATAGAAGACGATGACATTTTGCAATTGTCATTAATGCAATAGTCAAAGCGTAGAAAGGCTTATAACATGTTTGTACAAAGAAGAAAGGAAGGATATTTTAGTACACTGATTTAATTTAATTGACATTTAATTGACGACGAAACTAAATTCAAAGAATACACTAAGCTCACTAAATGTCCGTTTAATGAATTATTAAATCTTGTATCCGGTGACATAAAAAAAAATTGTAGTAAATGCGTTAAAAGACCAATTACAACCTTGAAAAGCTAGTTTTGGTGCTGAGGTACGGCTACAGGAGAATCCTATCGTTCCATGGCATTTAATTATAGAATTTTCCATAATTACACATTAGCGTATTGGTACGAGATGTTATAGAAGTGCTGTTTGATAAGTTAGTACCTGTTTTCTTAAAACAACTGTCAAAGGAAGATTATATTAGAGTATCTGTGCAGTGAAAAAAACACATCCGTATTGTTTGTTCACAGAATTCTGGAAGCTTATTTTTTAATTACAAGTCATTCTTTTTTATTGTGTTGCTGGCAATTGTGGACGCTGAATGTAAATTTATGTGTATTGATGTTGTTGCAAATGGAATGGAAGGGGACAGTAGCATCTTCAATAAGTCATCAATGTTTTATTTTTTCAATAATGATAAATATATGCCAAAGAACAAACCTCTACCAGGTTTAAATGAACCATTACCCTATGTTATTGTTGGCGATGAGGCGTTTAAACTTTCAAAACATTTTCTCCGTCGTCCATATCTTCGAGATCAGGTTAACAGTAATATACAAAAACGTGTGTTTAATTACCGTCTGTGTCGGCCCCGAAGAACTTCAGAAAATGCATTTCGATTATTATATCAAAGATTTAAGATGTTGTATTTTCCAATTGCTGTACAACCTTCTACAGTAGATCTCATTATAACTGTAGCATGTTGCTTACACAACATGATAAGAACTCCTAGTCCAAGTTCTACAGAAGATATTGACTGTGAAATGCCTAAGGACAACATGATTTGTTTAAGGCCTTCAGGGAGAAACTTTGGGTCAGAATTTTTTTCGGATCACCCTGTATGCACATAAATATTTTTAAAATGTAGGTATAATAACTAGCTACTACATTACCAAAGTTTGATGTGGTATGTCTAATAGCTCAGGAGCAATCCTCCGTCCACGCACTAAACATCCACCCTGTGTAACTAATATTTTTATAGTTAACAACTTATTTTAGCATTGGCATTTTCAAGACAATTTTAGTGTTAAATTCTAGCTTTCTTTGGTGAATGTAACATCAATTGGCAGGGCTAAGCATAAGAAATATTTTGGTGTGACTGTCTTCACTGTTTTTGTTTCTCGTGGAGCATATCAAGAATTGAATTCAACAAATCGTGGCTCTTGTTCTCCTTAAGAAAATTAAAATGTCCTAGTTCAAACTCTAGCAAAAATTGGGCCAACTAAGGACATCAGTTAGAGTCGTAAAGTGCATTCCGAAGAGCGCCCGATGTTCGACGGCAACTATTATAGGAACTATATAGAGAACTGTGATCATAACTAGTAGAAGGAACTTTTTCAGCATACCACTCCCAAACTACCTAAGAACAAGACAAGTTAATTAATTAATTAATCTTTTATCCATTACAGATGAAACCGCTAAAATAGACAAGCAGACGTACAGGGTGATTTTTTAAAACAGAAACCAGAAACCAAAAGAAAATTAAAAATTTCCGAAAACAGGTCTACTTATATGTCAAGGGGAAAACGGTTTAACCATTGATTCACACTTTTGACGTTTATCCCTGCGCCCCTACCAATACCACTCTAAACATTTTAAATGGAATTACCATCGCGTGGTATCATAATTGAAAGCTTATCTTATAAGAATTATGGTAATGCATTTTTTTTATTTTCTCATACATTTACTTAAATTGACACGTGAACAAGCAGAATGTACGATATTGAAGCAACGAAAATCTGCATATAACAAGAGAGGACCATACCTAGAGACCTCAAAAGATTAATGTTTGGGCAGGAATACTAGGTGATTCAATGGTTGGACCCGTATTTATTAATGAAACGTTAAATAGTGACGTCTACTTGAATATGTTGTAAAACCTCATATATCCTCTAATAACTGAAGAAGTGGACAACCAGCTTGATGAAGAAGGTAAATAATTATTCGACGAATATCAATTGTTTCTCAAGTAGAATGGTGCTCCACCGCATCATGCTGCCAATGTTCGTAACTAGCTTAACCAAATCACAGGATTGGTAGACGTGAAACAATCGAATTGCCTTCACGATCACAGAACTTCACAAGCCTTGATTTCTTTTTTTAGTTTTGTTCAAATGTTATTTTTAACGCCTACTTAGATATTTAAAGACTTATTACTCTTATCTTAATGTAAAATTGATCATTCCTTAATGTGAAATAAAAAAAATCGCAAGTGACATACCACCAACATCTTTATAAGATAAGCTACCATTTGAGATACCAGGCGATAGGTCATTTAAAATTGTTGGGGAGTAATTGTAGGGGCGCAGGGATAAACGTCAAAAGTGTGAATCATAGGTCAAACCGTTTCCCCATTGACATATAAGTGGACCTGTTTTTGAACATTTTTAATTTCCTTTTCGTTTCTAAAATATTTCAGGCGGATCGTTTTCAAAAACTCACTCTGTTCAGGAAAAACATCGTAATGTGTCACCTCCAAAGATAGACAAAGATAGCTTTTAATGTATTAATTTTAGACGTTTCAAATTGTTTTTTCTCATACAAAAACTGGTCAGACAGAGGACTTGACGGAATTCGACCATGTCATTTGAAGGACATGACTTCCAAAGAAACCGGAGCCTTGGGAATTAAATTATTGGCAGCCCTTTCTAGACTGACATTTACTTCTTTCTGGAAACGTTTTTCCTGCCATCTCTCCCGTACTTTACGGAGCTTCATTTTGTGTTTTACTAAAGAAGAATGAAGTCATTAGGCTGATCGCCATAAGATGTATTTTTTGAAGAATATCAGCAAAATTAGTTCGTAAGGAATATTACGATAAAATAGGAAATTTCTTTCGTCCACAATAGATAAGCTTTGGATCCAAAGAAGGATGTAAAACAGCAGTGCTTGTCGCTAGAAGGAACTGAGAAAGTCATCCTAAAGATAGACTTTCGTAATTCGTTTAAGACAATAGACAAACAATACTTTTTAGATGAATTAAAAGTTCATGCTCCGTACACTTTAAAGTTTTTAATCCAATCTTATGGCTTGTCTTCATTTCCTTTTTTTTGGGAATGACATATTTTATCGCTATGTGGTGCCCAGCCAGGAGATCCTGGTGGCCCTTTAGTTTTTATTCTCGGTTTTCAAGAATTTCAAGAATTGACAAAACTTCTAACAAATATTAAGACCTTGTATCGTCATTCGTCTTCTTAAGATTGCTCTGGAAGTTCCAAGATTGACGTATTTAATTCGAACGACTCCATTATCTGGATTTCACGATATGAAAATTCTGCAATTCTTCAATTAAAAAGGAACAGTTCTTAGCTTTAACTCTAGCACAACTCAAACCCAACTTTCTTCATCGCCAATTTTATTTGGTGGTATTAGAATCCGGAAATTAATAAACATTTACTTTCCAGCTTTCCTCTTTTCAGTTATCTCTAAACTCGACATCGCAGCATCTGCTACAAATGCAGCAGCCACAGCAAATTTCAAGGCAAAAAGAAAGTTGGCTAGATACAATGGTTTAGTTCAGCCAGGTATCATTTCATCCCCTGAGTGTCGAGACCCTTGGAGCATTTAGCTAGGAAGCTATTGAATTCATTAATGAACTAGATCATAAGACTGTTCTGATTCAGGGATTAAGTTTGGCGATTCAAAAATAGAATAGTTATACAAGATTTTTTTATTATCAAATTTATACCCTTCTAATCATTTATACTATAAATGATTAATGTTCATCCATTAAAACGATATAATATTCTAATTTTAAAAAATAAATACTTAATTAATACTTCGACTTACAAAAACCAAATTTTGGTACCAGAATCTACCAAGAGTATGACACAATGGTAAGTAAAGTTCAATTAAAGCAATTTAAAGGCGTGAGTATACGCCCTTCAAATGTAACAGATTTGTATAACTTGTTTGAAAATTAAAAAATAATTTATTTTATTGATAATAACTTAGTTTAAAACTTTATTCTTGTTATTTTTAGAAAAAGTTGAACTAATAACTCAAATAACTAAACACATATATTTTATTAACGTCTTTTGAGGAAAATAATGGATTTAAAAATATTCTTAAACATTTTTTAAGGGTTCGTCACCGTTCTACTATTTTTGTATTGCACAATGCAAATTTTTATCGCTGCATGCGTTTAGAAATATAAATATAAAATTTGGATAATAAAAAAAAAATATCATTGCAAAGAGGAAAGCTTTTGCTGGGCCTTTGTATATTAAAATATATAAAATTTTAAATTAATTTTACTAAAAACTAATAAAAATTATAAAATCTTCATATCGTTGATTGACTGTTAAGTTATCTTTTGCATACAACATTAATTCAAGTTCTAAGATATACGGTGGCCTTGAAATGAATGACTGTATATACAACTAAAGTATTATCATTATATTATATGCAACATTCACACTGAGATTTTAATGTAAATGTGAAATTGTGTTTCTCATTAAATAAACCACATTTTTAAATCTACAGAGTTGTACCTCTTTAGAATCAAGGTAAACAGTAGATGTTTTTTAAAAAATTTTACATGGGTTAGATAAATTCTTATTTATTGATTCAAATCTCACACTGTATATTTTTTCAATTTCAATTTAGTGTATGTTTTAGATTTTAAGTATATTATATTGTTTTAACAATTAATATTTTTGTTTGCTTTAAACGTCAATTAAGTGTCACTTAAACGTCTGAACTAACAATGTTTAATTATCGCTTTATTGCCAAGACATATACCTCTTCATATAGCTCAGCAGCGGGTTTAGCACCTCTGACAGACAAAGTGCAACCACTAGAGTAAAACAGATTTTTTGGACAGTTGACATTCTTGTTTGTCAAAAACCATAATAACTCATTTAATATTGCAGAGCAGACTGCATTTTTTACTCTATATCTTATAAATAAGATAGGGAGTTATGCGACGGTTTCCAAATCGAACATTTTTACACTTCTTTCATTCACCCATCCGATTTTTATGAAACTTTGTACGTAGACCTTATTTATAATTGCGCAGATCTGATTAGATTTTGGAAATAATCTATTAAGCCATAAATATACATAGATTTTTGAAAATATTTACAAGAATATTTATTTTACACAATTTTTTATGGTTTTTTAACAACATATCCATACTTTCCATTTGTTCTTTGACGTCTATTCGTATCGGGCAATGTGGAGTTCTGCAGTAAGCGTTTGTTTTTATATTTAAGAATTCCTTACGTTCAGTTTAGCTATTTAATATTCGTCTTTGTGTTTGGTTTCAAGTAGAATTAGTATATTTTATTTCTTAAAGCTGAAATAACATGCTTGGACAATTTTTTTTGTGAATTTCTTTCGATTTACTACCTGCCAACGTTTTAACAATAATTATTGTCTTCCTAAAGGTTCGAGTTAAAATTTATATAAAATCTAATAAAATTGTATGTGGAGCTTAAGTGGCTTTATATGATTCTAATATTTGGCTTGCTATGTTCGGAAGTCTATTTCTATATTACGAGAATTTAAAATAAATCTTAACAACCTCACTATTCTCAAAAAGTAACACCTAGCGTTGTACAATTTTAGGTTTTAATTAGATAACACTACGGTCCATTTTTGTTGTTCTACTTCTTATCAAATCAAATATTTTCTTTTTCAAATTAACAAAATATTCTTTTTTCACAAATTCAGAATAAAAATACATCCATCCCAACTCCCACAAACTTGTCTTCATTATTTTTCTGTTCTTTTCTAATAATTTCAACCTTTATTCCAATTGTATGACCTTTTTTTTTCTTTCTTTGATCTAGTCTCTCCTCGTCTTTACCCTCCTCGTCCACTCAATTCCATCTCCCGCTTCCTCCAATAGCGCCATTTTCTCTTCTCACTTCCCTCAGTTCACCACACTCCTTCCTCATATATTCTAAGTTTTTCCACCCTTCTCCACACAACCTACACTTTCTGTCTTTGTCCTTCTACCAATACTTAATTTTCCTTTCTTCATTTCCTACCCTGAATCTCGTTATCAGTCTCTTTGTCTCAGAATTCTCTCTCCCTTGTTAAATAACTGGGTTTTCTGGACTTTCTGTCCTTATCTGTCAATATTTCTCATCGAACTTTCCTTCTATTATTTTCTCCGCTCTTTCTTGTGCTTGGGAATCTTGATCTTTTCTTACTATCTCCGTTGCACACTTCTACCTTCTTGTTTTATCCTGTTTATATCTTTCTCGCGTATTCTCCTCTTTCATAGTACCTTCTCCTTTCCTCTTCGTTATAATTTCCTTTTTCCATTTCTATTTTCTTCCAGCGTTTATATAATACATCTTTCTCTCTCTTGATTTCCCTTTAGTTCCTTCCATTTCCATATCTCCGCTCCATATCTCATTACTCCTCTGACTATCCTATCGAATACCCGTCTCCTTTTCTCTAGGTCTCTCCCACATATTCGTTCTCCCACCCTTCATACATGTTTCACTATCTTATTTCCTTTGTGTTCTATTTTTTTGATATGCTTTTTATCCCAAATATCTATATTTGTCCACTTGCTGTAATTCTTCTTCTTAAGACACTCAAGTTTACTAGTTTCTTTAAAATAGAGGTTTTACCGGTATTAAAGAAATTAATAAAGAATAATTAGACAATAAAGAAGACACATTATAAACATTTATAACCTTTGCTTATTATTAAACTTACATTTTTATTGATGCATATTAAATTAACATTATATTTTGTAATAATATGGTCAATCTAATTTTCGTAGCTTAAATTTTAGTGCACTTTAAACATTATAACCGCTCACCAGTTCAAATTTAATCCTAAGTAAACACCTATTTATGTAGTATGTTTTAAACCGTGTTTATTATACAAAACTTTATGGCTATTCATAATATTTTCGCATTTACGTTCATATGTCGTACATTTTATGTGCTGTTATGCTTTGCTTTAGTTTATCTTGAATGGAATTTATATGAATAAACCGAAGAGCTTTATTTATTTGACTCATTGTACACGTACGTCTAAATAATTGCAATGAATAAATTTTAATTTAGATCCTTTGTTTTTCTAAAAAAACATGTACTTGAAAGGAAAGTGTACAGCTTATGTATAGTGTTTGGGTAACTCTAAATATTTTTGTCCAAAACTATTCCAAATAAAAAATTAATAGATAAATTATGTTTTAATCAAAATAAATTAATATTAAGTTTAATAATATAAAAATATAAATGGATCTATAAAATATATTTTGTAAAGCTCTCATGACACATAGCAAAGAGAAATTATTTAATTTGTAATTAATAAAGCGTATGTTAACAAACACAAATTACATATCAAACTTCCCTATCAAAGTTGCTGTGTACTTTATCTAATTTGTCTGTGACACTAAATTACACAATACCTGCACATGCACGATAACAAAAGCTGCGTTACACATTTTAAAGCTTTGTTGAAATCAAGTTCAAAATTAATGTGTGTATTTAGAGACTATAAATTTAACAAGAAAAAAAATTGCGCGTAAATTTTGTGCTCAATATTCATTAGTTTAATTAACCCAAAAATTATAAAATAATAAAAATTTTTCGTGGGTATGTTGGATTTAAGCGATATAATTACAAGAATAAAATTATAAACAATATGTTTTTTAATGTAATGATTTATTTAATAAGTATCTATTACTTAAAAATATTGATATTAATATTAAATATATCATGTGTCGTAAATTTTAAAGAAATTTTGGGTATAAGTTAAATATAAGACAAATAACGTTAATGAGAAATGTCTGCTCTAGGTACAAATAATTTATTAAAATAGTAATTTTGACTTGTGTAAACCGTTTTAGGTAATCATAAATAAAACATTATTATTATTATTATTATTATTATTATTATTTACATTGCATATTGAAAGAGTGTTTAACAAATTAAAGGGGTTTCTTGAATTGACTAATAAAACTAAATTTCTACAAAAATATGTGTCATTTCAAAAAATATCCATAATTTTAAGATAATTTTTTTCTATTACGTAAACGATAATATAAAGGGGTTATAAAAATTATTTACGACGACATTTTGTTAGAGTGAGGATAATTTAGTTTTACTTTATTAACGATCTGAAGAATTTTCTACAAAACACCACACGTCAAAAACAAGTTATTATTGTCGTTTTCCTCCAAGTCCCTTATTCTAAAGCATTTACAAATATTACTTTCAATTGAAATACAATAAATAATTCAACAGGCCTTTTTGAGGTCATGAAAGACTCGTAAATACTTTTTTTTATGGCTGTCGGTGTTGACAAATTGCTTTTTCTAAAGAATGTTCTAACTTACAAGGTGAAAGAAATTTTAAATTGTGTGAAATATATCAAGAACGTTCAAAACTTAGATATGTGACTTTAATTGTTTTTGAAAAATTATCTAAAGATTCTAAATACATAATTTTTAATACAAACGTACTTTTTACTTTCTGAAGGATTCTTTAATGGACCATGAATTCGTTTCAATTTTGAGTTTATTGCTAGACTCCAATTTTTAATCGGTACTTAGGCATGTATTCAGAATTTAATTAAAATTTTAATTTTTTTATAGCAAATATTCACAATTCGCATTTTTGTTAAATTAAAAAAATTAGTACGGTGGAGGTATACTTCCCTTTGACAATATAAGAATTTCAATAATAAAAGTCATAATTATGACATTCAGGTTTTTTTTACTTTTAATAAACAACTGTTTTAATATATTTTATATCTGATGAATTTTATGATTCTTTGAATGTATCTTGTTGTCTCGTTTTATTTGTCAAATTTAAAGTGAAAAAAATATTAATGAAAAGTCCAAACAGTTTGTTTGTTATTTTAAATTTATTTAAAAAAAACTAAAATCATTTGTAGTTGTCAAGTGTGAAAAATTACAAGTAGAAGAAGTATTAACTTTTTTTTACATTATATAACAAAGATCGACGACCGGTTATTAAATGCAGCACGAAAACTGACAGGGTTCTGTTGTATGTTTCATAATCAATAATTTCGTACAAATCCAGCAGACTTTCAAATTTGTAAAGTCTTTTGTGGTTTTGAAAAGATTAATTTATGAATGAGGTATTTAAATTTTGAATTTAAATTAATTATGTTACCTTAAGTTTGCAAAGATTTAATGAAATATTTTTGTTTAATTTGTTGAATTGCTTTTTTAATTAAAATTTACATAAAACAGAATGTAGTATAATATTTTCTTTGTTTTAATATTTTAAAACTATGAAACTACCTACTACCATTCAAGTTATCTAAGAATGATGATTATTAGACATTTTCAGCTTCATTTTAATTGTTGTCTGGTTTGTTAAAGTAAATGATACAATATACGACTATCATGAATTAGATATCATAGCTCTATTAATTCTGGGAGTTTGTCGTATTTGTTAAACCCCAATAGATTTAGAATAAATTTAAATAAATGTCTTGTAATCTATCAAAATTTATTACTGCTTAAAGTTATAATGTTAGACAGCTACTATAATGACGATAAGTTACCTTTATTGGAAATAATATTATCCTAAATTAATTTTGTAAAAGTTTATTCATCGCCAGTGAAAATTATAACGGTTTAATGCTTCATTAATAAATGTGCCGAACACCGCTTAACTTTCTGTCATAAACCAATTAATATTAATTTTGTTATATCGCGGTTAAACCAATTAACATTTCCGCAGTCTCTTAAAAATGTGAAACATCAAACCACTTTACAAAATTTGGTGAAAATGTTTATATTCGTGCACAAAATTTAAAACGTAATAACTCATATCAAATAATTTAATTTTTGGTTTTACCACGTTAAACCGGTAAATTTATTTTAAAATGTAGGTTTATGTAGGCATATATTCATGTAAGTGGTGCCCTTTATCAAATTTCTTAAAGTACAATAATTTTCCTTGTCATATCTTCTAACAGAAAACATTATTCAATGATTTTTTTTTAAATAATGTTATGTTTACTTTTGTTTTTGTCTTTATCAGCTTAAGAAAGACACTTTAAGAATAATTTAATGTGATTGATGTAGTTATTTCGTAGTTTTAAGATTCATCATATAATTGAAGAAATTTTGGTTTTGTTAATAAAATCAATACAGTTAAAAGCATCAATATGTTTACGTGTCTATTTCACATATTGAGATAATAACAGTAACTAATCCCAATAAATATCAAGGGCATTTTTTTATTTACTTTTTTTTAGGGGATTCAGGGAAGTGAAAATCGTCATTTCGGTGACGTAGAAAAAATGGTATAAAACGTTTGTGTGATGTTATAAACTGGTTATAACGATATTTGGAGAGTTCATTTCAAACACTTAAATGACATAGTATTGCAATAAAATGAGAATAGGAACTAATATACTTTTTATAGGTATACACTTATTTTTTTCATTTCTGTCGATATATGATGTTAAACATGTTTTTTTGAATAACTGATTAAGATACTAAGAAAAATACTTGAAAACATATAAAATATGGAAATACATATTGTAATAACACCGTTGTTACATCCAATAATAAGTTAACAACAATTTTGAATCAAAAATGTCACATAGATAGGGGTTACATAGTAGATCAGCGGGAAAAGGAGGTGGTTCTTGAATTTTTTTTTTTTGGCATTAGGCTCTTAGCCATGCAGCCAGTCGCTAATAGATTCATTTAAATCGACCAAACTAACGATTAAAAATTGAGTTAAAGCAGAATCTCATTTCGTGCTAAAAATTTGATGATGTCATAGATTTCTTTTTGAGTAATAGGTAAGATATGTAGTAGGTTTAACGGTAGTGGGACATGTTTAGACAGTGATCTGTAAAGCTCGGTACTAGATGTTGCATTTTTTTTATACTCAATAAAGATATGATCAAGATCACTTTTGACTTTGCATGTGGGACAAGTATCTGATGTTAACATTTTAATTTTGTGTAGATGAGCGGGATAACAAGCGTGACCAAATTTTAACCTGACTATGGATGTAGCAGACTTTCTTGGTAACCGTTCATACAAATGGTTATCTGGAAGGACAGAGTGAATTAATGTATAACGTGTGGGGTTTGTATGACAAAAATCTTTCCAAATAGTTTTCCATGTGTTATATGTTCTGGTTCTAACTACGGCGGTGGTATCAGGCAGAAATAAACCTAAGTCAGATGCTCTTCTTAGCCAACCAATCAACGTGTTCATTACATCTTAACCCTGAATGAGATTTAACCCAAACAAAGACGACTTCTCTGACATCGGTTTCAAATTGATGGATAAGTTGTTTAATTTTAAAAATTGTCTGATTACAGTTTACACTAAAATTAGAATAATTTGCTAAGGAATTCAACACTGATAGAGAATCTGATACTATGCTGTTGTATTTATAAGTAATTGAACATAAAGAGTGTAACTTGAACATCTTTTTCAGACCTAATGTAGGGGCATAGAAAGCGCAGCCTGAACCTGACAAAGACTTAGAAGCATCAGTATAGATGATCAGTGGGTTGTGCCACCTATTTAATGTCAATTTTAGTAGATTTGAGTTTATATTAGAAATATCACTGTATCTTGGGGTAACTAGTTTTATAGTGAGAAAGAGGTTGAAGTAATCTGAAAGATAATTGTTATGCTCTTTTATATAAGATCTTAAATTGTAAGAATTCCTGAAAGCATTGCATAGTGGTGGAGAGTTTATTTAAATAAAAAACGCATTAGTTAAGTCGTAGGTATTCAATTTTCGTATTTTAAATAACAAATCAGCATTTAAAACCTTCAGTTTAAGTGTATATTTCTCGTTAAGTGGTAACACATTGGATTCAGCATATAAAGGAGAGATGGGGGTTGATCGCATTGCACCTTAACAGATCCGAAGTGCAGCATTCTGCACAACGTCTAACTTTTTAAGAAACGAGTTGCACCCAGACCTATACAAAATAGAGCCATAGTCCAGAACTGATCGAATATAAGCTTTGTAAAAGAGTATCGCCGTGGAATATCCGCTCCCCACTTAATTCTAGTACACATTTTAGGGAAGTTAAGGCCTTTGTTACATTTATTAATTGTTTCCTTTATATAGGATTTCCATTTGAGTTTACGTTTTAAGATCATGCCTAAGTACTTAACATTAGAATGAAGTGGAAATTTGTATTTACCCAGCTGGATAAAGATGGCATAGGACAATTTAGTCTGGTAAAAATATTGTCAATTTGTCAAAGGAAAGGTCAAAACCATTACATATATACCACTTACTAATTGATGAAATTGCTGAAGTTGCCCGATTCACTACATCAGTATATTGTTTATACTAAGAAAAATGCCAACAGTTAACTGTAGTTTGTGGATGTCTGCTGTGTGCATATTAAACAGTAATGGGCTTAAGACTGAACCCTGTAGTAGACCAATGTTGTTTAACCAAGGGCCAATTATCTGATTATCACAGTTTCTAATAAAAATCTATCTGTTAGAAAAAAGATTAAAAATGGCTTTATCAACACACGTGTGTTTCAAGCATTTAAAATTATCGCTTTGATAACGATATGCACTTTAACACTCACAGTCGGTATTTCTTAGTTTAATACTATTCATACGTGACCATGTTACACGAGATGTCGTTAGACACACATTTTACTAATTAAAAATGAGATTAAAAAAGTTGTAAGGGAGACTAAAAATGATTGATCATTTTATCTCTTAAAATATCCAAGTTTACAGAATCATATGCCTCTTTAGTATCCAAGAAAATCGTCATTAGATAATTATTTTTAAATAATTTAGTTGGACATATACAACTAATGTTGACAGAGCGTCCATAGTCCCAAATCCCTTTTTAAAACCAAACTGATTGTTAGGACGATGCGATGCAAAACCGTCGATAAAATTCGATAACTACGTCAAATTCAAGAGGGGCCCAAACAATATCATAAACTAATTTAGCTGCCGGAAGTTTATCTGGGTGGGTTGCTTTCTGATAGACTTACCTTGAAAGTACTGTCACAATCTCTAAAAGTTATCACAAACCGCACAAAAAAGATCAAACATAAATTAAAAAGACTTATTATAATGTAACATTAACAAAATTTATTGCATTAAAAAACATAAAAATAAAATAAACACTAGGTACTAAATAAATGATTAGTACCTAAGTACCTTTCATTGAGAAAATACTATAAATACATCAAAGAAAAACTGTAGTACATTCTTACGAATTAATATAAAAATAACTACACCGTAATCACACGTAATACTACGAGAATCGTTTCAAAAGTTTAAATTTTTCAACTGTAAAATGTTCATTTTATGAAAGATAGTGTGGAATAAATACTTATTTCTAATTTCCAATAATCGAACTTGACACATAAACCCACAAACACACGGCGACAGTTAAGATAATTAAAAACACTAAAACGACATTTATCAAGCCATTCTTAGTTTCTGTAACGTTAAAATACTTAATAAAGTAACTTAATAAATACCTTAAGTACTTGCTTCCGGCGTACAAAAGAGTTGGAGCTTTGAGATCGGAGACAGTGCTACGGAGATGTGTTACGGAAATGTTGCAGTATTTGAAGACGTAAGGAACGATTCATCAAAATTCTCCTTGATAAACAGTCAAAAATTGGCAAAACGTCGCGTAAATTCTTTTTAGTAGACCCACAAAACTGGTATGTCGCAACAATAAAGTTCTTTTCGAAAAAATCCTACACTGTGTAGGTAATTATGTATGCATTTTGAGAGTTTTCACAACTCCGCATTACGCAAATGGGTCTGAATACTTTAATACCCCCAAAAACCACTAAAACAGAATACTTTGGTCTGAAGTACATTCCTAATCCGCAAATGCAAAACGAGTGAAAAGGACCCTTACAAAAACTTTACAAACTGCCCTCTTTTCCAAGCGACGCAAATTCGCAAAACAAAACTACAATGAACCCATTGACACAGCAAAAGTCTTATCTTATAGTTAAGCGACGACAGAATGCAGCTGTAAGATAAAATTGTCGAGCACAGTCATGTACACAAAAATAAAGATAACAACACTTTTTTTTGACAAAAAATTCAAATTTTGCAACACAAAGAAACGTATTTTAGAACGAAAATAACGACAAAGGTCACACCGTTACCGAAATAATAAAACTAATAACTGAAATCTAAAGTTTATTAAGAATTTAGCTACTATTTCATAATAATTTTTTTTTAATTTTGTTTTGGTACTTGTGAAAATACAAAATTTGTTAATAACTATTTTTAAATATATTCATTGACAAATATTGTTCTGTTTAAATCAACTTATAGTATTTTGTTCCCGAACAACACAAATTGGTCTAAATCGCATTTAAAAGATGTCAGAAAACATCTAAACTCGTCTATGGAAAAAAATTAAATATAAAAGATGTAAATTAAATGATGTTATTTAGATTTGGGTAAGATAGATATAATAAAGATGTATGTTAGACGCAGGAAATATGATGTTCGGTATTAGATTTAATATAGATGTATGTTATACATCAAAAATGTGATGTATTGTATACATAATGATTTACCTACAAGAAAATGGTCTAATTGATTTATAATTTAGATGTAATTTGAATTTTAGTCAAAATAAGGTTAAGATAAGGTTTAGATAGTAACAATTTTGCAAACAATAAACATTTTAGAAACAAAGTTGATTGTATGTTGCCTTACACTTTTATTTATGTTTTCTGTTTCAATTATATTTAGAAAACTTCAATTTACATACGGCTAATTGTAAAATGAAATAAAAGGCTGTAATTGTTTAATGGATTATAAAAAAATTTGCCGTGTCTTTGAAAGTTTGAGGTAACCCAAATTATTCCTTTAGTAAAGTACACGTGAACGCTAATAAAGCAGTAATTAAAAATATTAACAAATATTAACTGCAATAACTTGCTTGTTTTGCAAACGTGTGAAGAAATCCTACGCAAATTAGTTGAGTCGCCTGTGTTTGTTTTGTCTATATACGTGCTTTTTAATTTAGAATCTTGTTGAATCATTCAACGGTTTACTGTGGTCATTGATTGAGTGTGCTGTTTGTGTCTTTGTTTTAAAGGTAAGTTTTTTGTATTAATTTTCCAAACTCATTAAAATTACTTGCACAACTACTTGCGCTTTCGATGGATTTTTGTTTTTGGTTGGCGATTTATGATTATGAAGCATAAACTCATCTAACTTCTAAATCTGGTCACAAAAACCGCGTTCTTATTTAGAATTGCATAGATATTAATCATTTTTTGAGCTTAGGTAGGTAACCTTATTACCAAGCTAAGAACGGCTTTGTAAATCAACTAAATTTCGGAGATTTTGTTCAGGCACGTGAGGTAAGGTATTTATAGTTACATCAATGCGTTATAAAAATGACATCACACGTAACAGCTCTAGAGCGAATTATTTGTTTTTAACCTTGTTTAGTGCATTCCTAACATTTGCTTGAAAAATGCTTAATGCTAATAAGTTTGATAGGTCAAATAATTGTTTTTAATTATAGCTGCAGTGTTTACTTCAAACCAGACGATCTAAACATGCTTAATATTAGAAAAGCACTCCGGATTGGTTCCGCCTTTCTAATCAGAGATACAATTATGGTAAAAAAGAAGAAAAGAAAATAAATAGTTAAAAATACAATGTAATTCAATAATGTACGTAATATATTTTTTTATTTGTCTTATGAATGGTATATTAATGTTTAGTTTCATTTCTGTTATGTTGTTACAAACGTTTGTTTAAGTTGCTTTAAATTTTACACTTGTTTTGTACTTTAATGTAATAAATGATATTTTTGTGTAATATTTGATTTTAGTTTGTTCTGTAAATCATTTAACTTAAGTCCGTATAACTTTTGTTTAATAACATGCATATTAACTTATTAAATACATTGATGTCTAAATTTAATCTACATAGTGATATCAAATTGAAATATATTTCTTATGTTTTATAGAGTCAAAAAATTATTAATTTATGACTTCTATTAAAAGTGATCACAAATTGATTTTTTATACTTTATAAGTGTATACAGATATAGACGTCTATTTGTAATCTAATCAAGCAGGTAAAACTGTAATCGAAATTAGACGTTTTATTCAGGTAAAAATGAATGTGTTTTAGACGTCTACTAAAGTATATTTTAATTTTATCTAAATCGGATGCAATATAGACGTTAATCACGGGGACATTGCGATGTTGAAATGACATCGCACAATCAGGCAATTGTGACCATCTATAGACGATCATAGTGACATTAATTATATATTTTTTAGACGTATACGTGTTCTTCGGGTTGTAAGAAAAACTTTAAAATCATTAAACCTAATGGTTTGTCGATTTTAATTAATTATCTATACTATTATTAAATTTTTATTCAAGTAAAAGAAACTATAACTATAACTTGTGAATGAATTTTAATTAGAAATATCATTTGTTGTGGAATGTTATACTTTGGATGTATCTCAGAATCTCATTACCTTTTTTGCTATAAAATGCAACAGAAAATGTTCTGTATGGATTTCTTTTCATTTACTAGAAACATTAGATTTTGCGTTCATTAATTATGCTTTTAATTTAACATAAATATTTATTAACAAGTTGCTTTTTTTTAGAATTTTCTTATAAACGTTATATCAAAACAATCCATGCAGAACCAAAATTTTTCATCCCACCGTTTGTGTTGGTTTTACCTTTATGTATTTATCCATGAATAATATGGGGTTATACGAAAAATATCAATAAAGTTGTTTTTTTGGTGAACATAACTTAACAATTGTGCGAATAACAATAGAAACAATATATCATTTGTAAATATTTAAATGCTTTATTAAATTATGTTGGATTGTGAAAATTGTATTTTATAAAAACATTTTGAATTTACGATAAAATTTAAAAACAAATATTTAACCATATTGAGTAAAGGGTTGTTTACATCCACTTAAATTAAATTAATGTAGGTAAAATTAAGAATTAATAAATGTTTAACATCGTTCCGTTAACACTTGTGTTTACATTCAAGTATACATACAGAAAATTAACATAGTATACGAGATAATTGGATAAACTTTTACTTAAGAAGGTACTAAATAATTTGTACGTTGATGTAAGTATGATATTTTCTTACGTTAAATTTGAATTTATGTTAGAATATGTTTGTGTGCAGTTTTTAGCATGATTGATGGCAAAGTAATGTTCAACGAAGACTTCTTAAGCTAACTTAGTGAATGTAAACAAAAAAGTTTCGTTTACTCGTGCGTAAATTCTTTTTTTTTGTTCCCACGTTAATTTAATTTAAGTGGATGTAAATAATACTTGAAACTTAATGATTAAACATAAAAAATTGTAGAAATTGAACAGTGAGAATCTACACGAAGCTGATAACTAACTTTGAAGGTAATCATGTATGCTATTTACGATACAAATTCAATTTGACTTGAAAGCATAGAAACTTAATTTTCTTTGCAAGCAAATGAGTTAAATAATTAAATATATTTTTAATAAAATTAATTTAATTTCTCAATTTTTGTACAGATTTAATTATAGTTTAATACATTTAATGCTTAGTTACCACAGCAAAATTAGTTTTTAAATTTAATATGGTCTTCTCAACAACGTTCATTTTTTATGAAACCGCTTTTCGAAACGTATTAATGCATTTAAAAATAATTAATAGTGTAATAGTGTACTTTTTTAAATATTTTAAATTCTTTTCCCTCTAAATTTGAAAAAAAAGGGAAACAGCAAACCAAAATATAAATAAAAAGATTCGAATTTAAGCAATTATTTATAATACTGAATTATTTTTTATTTTTATAAACAATTTCCATTTTTTCACGTATGTTGGATCGATACCTATACAGGGTGTCCCACCGGGAACGCCATCGATAGATTATAGGACAACTGTGGATGGGAAAAATTTGAAAATTTGGTAGTATACTAACATTGACGGGAGCAGTTCCGTTAAAATATTTTCAAGATGGTGGCACTTTCTGTTATACCGGAAGTAGGTGTCAACTTGCTTATTTTAATTAGAACACCCTATATATTATTCCATTTTTGGATTTTGCACAAAATTCTAGACATATTTTGTGTATGATCTTCTATACCTAAGTCTAACTGTTTTGAATTTATTTTGAATTTTATGTCAAAAATGACGTTTTCAGACCTAAACAAAATTATAAGATTTTCCTATACTAATGCTTTTATTATTTAATTGGAATGGGTTTCTTAGTAGCAGGTGACTTATTTTAGTAGACTATGTCAATATTTTAATAACAAATTAATACAGGGTGATAAAAAAAAGGATTAAAATTAAATTCAAAAACACGTCAAAAGTCATTTTTTTTTAATGCAAGCACCTTGTTTTTATAATTTTATCTTATTTAGCATTAAAAATAAGGTACACTTTGTACAAGGTTATCTATTCAAAAAATTCATGGTTTTCGAAATATTGGCAATTTAACTTTTTTTTTGTTGCACAAATGCTATTGTATTTCTTTTAGTATGAATGGTTATTTCTAGTTGGCCATGATGGCGTTAGAAAACAATCATCTGTCAAGGATATGTCAAACTGTTAAAAATGTTCAATAATCATGCCGGGACGCTTAAATTATACAAACGAAGATTACTTAAATTTATTTATTATTTATGGACAATGTGATAAACTTATATCAAGAACATGCGTTACATTTGCAGCAAGATACCCGCAAAAACAGAAACCATCACCAAAAGCTCTTAAACGAATAATAGAAAACTTCAAAAACTTTGGATCCGTTAAACTAAATGTACAGAGAAATAAACCTGTCGTTAATGATGAAAATGTTGAAATCGCTGTTTTGGGATATTTTGCTGCACATCCAACAATGTCTGTAAGACAAGCTTCATTGGAATCTGGATTAAGTAAATCGTCAGTTCAAAGAATATTACGCAAACATAAATTTCATCCGTATGCATTTTCCATGGTTCACCATCTGAAAGAGACTGATTTGGAGATTGGGTTTCAGCGAATTTATTTTAACCTGGTCCCAAGAAAACGAATTTTTTCTTGATAACATCATTTGGACAGACGAAGCCAAATTTACAAAAAACGGCATTTTTAATCGACTAAATTCCCATTATTGAAGGGAATCAAATGTCCACGTTATTAGAGAGCGAAATTTTCAAGAATCTTGGCAATTTAATGTTTATGCTGCAGTAAGAAACGATGGCATCGTGACATTACATTTTTATCAAGAAAATTTAAAAGGTAAGTTAACCTATTTTTTAAATCATTTAAAATATTTGATTTATTAACTTATTAAATATGTGAAGGCTATCTGAACATCCTGCACAATTTTCAAAACAATTATTTAGATAATTTACATTTGGCTGATCGTAGACATCTATTCTATCAACATGACGGCGCACCTCCACATAGTAGCCCATTAATCAACAATTTTTACAAGGCGCTTATTATGATCAATGGATAGCAAACAATGGACCCTTCTTTTGGCCACCACGGTCCCCAGATATCTCAGTGCTCGAATTTTTTATTTGGGGTAAAATTAAAAAGCGAGTTTATAACACCCCGTTAACCACCAAAGAAGACTGCATGCAGCGAGTTAGGACTGAGTTTCAAAATTTAACACGTGAAGCAATAAGGAAGGCGACCCATGAAAATTTGCTACTCAGATGCAAAAAATGTCTTTTCTATTTTTCTTTTTTCTATTATTCGTTTAAGGGCTTTTGGTGATGGTTTCTGTTTTTGCGGGTATCTTGCTGCAAATGTAACACATTTTCTTGATATAAATTTATTACATTGTCCATAAATAATAAATAAATTTAAGTAATCTTCGTTTGTATAATTTAAGCGTCCCGGCATGATTATTGAAAATTTTTAACAGTTTGACATATCCTTGACAAATGATTGTTTTCTAACGCCATCATGGCCAACTAGGAATAACCATTCATACTAAAAGAATACATTGTGCAACAAAAAAGTTAAATTGTCAATATTCCGAAAACCATGATTTTTGATTAGACAACCTTGTACAAAGTCAACCTTATTTTTGATGCTAAATAAGATAAAATTATAAAATCATGGTGCTTGCATTAAAAAAAAATGACTTCTGACGTGTTCTTGAATTTAATTTTAATCCTTTTTTTGATCACCCTGTATTATTTTATTATCAAAATATCGACATAGCCCACTAAAATAGGTTCCCTGCTACAAGGAAACCCATTCCAATTAAATAATAAAGGGATTAGTATTGGAAAATATTATAATTCTGTTTAGGCTTGAAAACGTCATTTTGGACTTAAAATTTAAAATAAGTTCAAAACAGTTAGACTAAGGTATATGACATTATATACAAAATTTGTCTAGAATTTTGTGCAAAATCCAAAAATAGAATAATATATAGGGTGTTCTATTTAAAATAAGCAAGTTGACACCTACTTCCGGTATAACCGAAAGCGCTACCATCTTGTAAATATTTTAACGGAACTGTCCCCGTCCTTGTTAGTATACTATCAAATTTTCAAATTTTTCCCATGCACAGTTTTCCTATAATCTATCGATGGCGTTCCCGGTGGGACACCCTGTATAACGACGATACTATTTATTAATTGAGTAAATTGAAAGTAATGGTTTTGATGTGAGCCTTGAAAAGCACTAACCATCAGGTTGTTTCAACTCAATGTTATTTAATTGCAGACAATTCATAATTTAACAATATATAACAAATAAATATACAGAAACAGAAGAAACTTTAGTAGATGTTAATACTCTAATTTCCTATCTATGGATTGATGGTTACATTACTAAAAGTAAACACTGACAACAAATCTAGACACTAAAATAAAATAAAAAATAGTATATTATACACCAAGGTTGTGAAGTCTGTCATTATTGCCTCAGCACCAGTTTATTTCGCGTGGGACGTAGGCAATAATGGACTTCTCAACCATGGTGTATATACTATTTTTTCCACTACTAGCCAAATTTAAGCCAAAAATAAAAAATAAACATTTTTAAAGCTACATACGTTGATAAACCAACTGCAACTGATTCACTAAACACTTGTGTGGCATATTTCACCTTCATTTTCTGAAAATTATTCGGAGTAATATGTAAATTAGTTGATTTAGAAGCCAATCGCAGCGGTTTAGGTTTGTCTGACATGTAGAAATTTTTAATGTCTTTCCAAGATGCTTTTTTGTTATTAAAGATTATATCGTATTTAATCAAGTTATTTTGGACCGACTTCAATAAATAGAGGGCATCGAAGAAATAATAGATTTTCTTATCGTTTACGAGAAGGTATGGTTTTTCAGGTGGTACATCTATTCTTTTAATTAGGTTTCGAAAATTTCACTACTGCCCTAACATTGGCACCGCATTGTAGTTGTAGCTTTTCTATGCAGTCTAATATTATCGACTTCAATTTGTCACCTAGACATATCGTATTTGTAAAGATGTAGCACAAGGGTTGTTTAAATTTTGAATATATAACTCTAACCATGATCACGTAGCAGTTTGAGCTGGCAAAAAATTTAAAACCTACTTTAAAATTAACATTTTGGGGCTCGTAAAATATAATTTTAGTTAAAATTGTGTATATTCCTCTGTATATCTCCTGCTTCTGAGTGGTTTATTTTTTAAGTCCACTTGGGCTGTCACAATTTGTGCTCGGCTTTCGGGAAGTAATCGTTGGGAGATGTCAAGTTCAATTGAAGTGCTTTCTTTTCACATTGCAATTTAAGAATGTTCTTCCGTAATTTTCTTTACCTAAAAGTATTTGAGCTGCAAGCTTGAGTAGTTTTAGTATAGCTACAGATGTTAACGGGCATTTATTGCTTCGCCAATATACCTTCATCATTTGAATATTGGGTTTCAGAAATTGACACTTGTAATTCAGTTAGGAATGGCAAGTGTTCGCCACATACTCGTTAAGTTTTTACAGTCGACATTTTTATGCAACAGATCGGACCTTCCAGATTCTGTTAACCATTCGAAACACCTACAACTAAATGTTTGTAATTTACTTAAAATTCTTCATGTAACTTAACTCGCCTGGTTAAATCTCCTTTGGGAAACCTGAAAAAACTGATTCTACCATCATATTTAATAAATAAATAAATTCAGGTTATGTATTTGCGGTTATGGGATGGGGGCGCGAATTTTAAACTAATGGCATTTTTTATTCAAATAATTTTATCGTGTTAGGTAATTTTAAGCAGCAAATATGTTAAAGATAGTCTCCTGGATATACAAAATTATGTTTCACTCGTTTTGTTAAACAACTATTCTTAGATTCTCAAAAAATTTGAATTTGTCCATTATTAACCTAGGTCAACAATAGAAAAATTATTAACCACTAATAGAGAAATTCAACTTCTCAGTTGGCTAGGAGACGCAATAATTGTCCACTTCACGGCTAGTAGTGGAAAAAATTGTTTTAAGAACTGAACTTTTCAAATCCATTTAGTGTTTAAAAGCTTGAAGAGTGTAAATGATTGTCATAATGTAGTTCCGAGCTGTGGACGGTGCACCGAGTTCATTGTGTACTGGAGTCGGAAAAAAACTTGCTGATTATAATAAAACTGTTTTTACACTTCAGCTTTAATCCGGTAAATAAACAAACTGATATAATAACGTAACCATAAAAAGTAGCAATACAACAATAACAACAATTATTAGTAATTTTATTTACCCCCCCTTCAATGATTTTCAAAATATCTTTTCGGTGTTCGTCGAAATCGAATGCTTCGGCGTCTATTTTTCTCTACATCATTACCTTCTTTTCTGGATGAATTATATCTTCCTCATAAATATTTCCTTTAGTTTCATTATCTTCTTCTGGGGTATAAGAAATTAATGAAATGTCACCTCTCGGTGCTAAGTGTTTTAGGATTATAATCGTTTCCCTATCATCTTTATTTCAAACAAAAGACTGAATCTGGATTTGTATCAAGTATTTGTGCTTCTTGAACCAAAGGCTCGTACTTACTTTTTCGGACTGATTTCTCAGTAAAGCAGTAATGTCTGGAAATAACCACGTAGCTAAGGCAATAGCATAATTTGTGGATGTATACAGTAATGATCGTATTGAATGAAGTTCATCTGGCAAAGCGGCTTCCCATTCTTCAAAAGCTAAATTTCGAGTTTTAAGCGATAAATTTATATTCTTCTAAACAATGCTATTGTATCTCTCAACTTGCCCATTACCTTCTGGATTATATAATATATAATTATATTCGTGTTTGGTTAACGTGAACAGTTACGCACATCAACTTGGCCGAACCGGTTTTATTCCGTACGTCGTATTTGCTGTGTCGTGTTTCGCACCTCGAGTAAGCGTCGACGAAATGACTCAGTTTTTTGTGACGGGTTTCTGACTTTAATTGTTCCTAGTGTTGTTGAACCATGACCGTCAAAAAATATTTAGATTTTCAATAGAAACCTGGCAACAATGTGCTTTTACACGGTCAATACTATCCTATTAATTTCAAAATTTTACGTTACTTTATACCTAATGTTTTAATTAAAATTTAATTTCTAATTATTTGGTATACAACTTTTTGAAAACAAGACTATATTATAGTCGTTCTACTCGTAGCTACTTCTCGAAAATGGAGATAAGTATTTAGTTCTTCAGATAATAATAACGTTTCACGATCTGAATTGAATGAATGACAGACAAACGAAAAATTGCGAATAACTGATTCAAACACTTGCTTACTGTACAAGACTTCATATTTGAACAAGAAAATACAAATGAAAATCATGAATATTCTGCATTAATAACCGGAAGATATTTGTTTTTTATACAACTAAGAAATGGTCCTTTAAAATCTATGTTCAGTCTTTTGAGCACAGAAGTTGCCTTTATTAAGCCTGCCTTTTTGTTCGGGGTTTAATTTTTGCACAAATTGGACAAGATGAAGTAATTTTACAAACCATCTTAAAATCTTCTCATTTTTAATTTTACTGGATGTTCATTAAATGTAAATGATACAGATTGTTGATGCATAAAATGAGTTTAAAATGACGACCCACTAGAAAATGTTGCCATTTTCGTAATGCCTCTACAATTGCGTACGCTTCTTTTTAACTGCCAAATCGTGACGTTCGGATGCTGTAAAGGTTCTTCAGAAAAATAACACAGGTCCATCGGTTTGAATAGTCGTCGCAATGGTAATTTCAGAGGCGTCAGTCTCGACATTAGTGGTACATCGTCTACGATGTTCCATAGAAAGGAATTGGTAATATTGCTTTTGAGCTGCTCAACATCATTCACATTTTCATCTGATAAAGAGATTTTAAAGCTTTGTATTTTATAAGAATAGAGGCCTTTACGGCCGGAGTTATTGTTAAAACAAAAAGTTTTCCGGGATTGGACCATGTCGAAAAGGTAACCGTAGTTGCCAAAGCCAGATTCTAGAGTGCAAGAAGTCTGAGTACCTCCGTATTATATAGAAGAGAAGCGTCACGAGATGTTAACGTCGACGCTGATTAGTTCGAAATAGAAGGTGGGGTGGAGTTCACGATAGCAATCCACAAAGGTGAAAGTTCGAAACCGCAGTCGCGATTGAAGATGTTGGGATGCTTAATGATTTCTATACTTTCCCTTATTTTCCTATTGAAAAAGAGAGAAGATTTGGCAATCACGCGGAATTATCATAGGTTTTGACGTGGTAAGCCCCTACAACTATCTTCTGATGACATGGAATTAATCATATTTAAGTTTAACTTATAGGGTTTACCACGTGATCACACACCTAGTACGCGAAGTTATTCAAATTATCAAATCTACCTCTCCAGACCCAGCGACGACTTGTTTCTTCTACTTCAAAACTTTCTAAATTAACAAACAAGGTCCATTGTTAGTACAATTCAATCTCTTACTTACATGTTAGACAAATTTCTACCGGAAATCCTTAACGAATTTGTAGGTAAAACACCTTAACCAATTTTAAACTCTCACCACTTAATTCAACGTTTAGATGGTTTGAAGGTATATTATAAGGTATCTTCTTGTCAGTTTTGATGATACTTCATTGTTTACAAAAGTTCCCGTCAAAGATTCCCCCCTCAATCATCGAACAAATGTTATCTCTAATTGGGAAACATGTAGGAGTAATACCGCTCATAGTCTTGCTTTCGCTGATATATTCCTAAATTTAATGTTAAATATAATAAACAAACAGTTTAGACTTAGCTTTATCTTTCAATTTTTTTTTAAACCCTGTCGTTTCCAAAAATTTTTTAAAAGTTTTTAACCAATGAATCCATGAATCTGTCCATTATTTCTTATTATTATTGACATAATAACGTAACTATGAAAAGTAACAATGCCACATTAATAACAATTACTAGTACAGGTGAGGTTTCCTCCAAAGTTTTTTAATTTAATAGTTTAGAATTTGGTCTGGGACCCCTTCTGGGTGGTGGTGAAATACAAAAAACTAACTTAAATAGTTGAAATTGCCGACGTTTCGCTCTCTATGTGAGAGCTTTATCAAGGCTTATTCAATAATAAGTTGATGGTTATCAAGGAAGTTTATCATCATAAAAAGAGATTAAAAATAAAAATTTTAATAATTAAAATATTATCAACAATGATAAAAATTGAATAAAATGGAATAAAAATGTATTCTATTCATCTCCACCTAGAAGGGGTTTCAAACCAAATCCTAAACTTTAACAATTATTAGTAATTTTATAACACTGATATTAGCCGTATATCCGATGCAAAATGTTCAATTCATGGATATTAAGAAATGCAGTTATCATCAACTTCATATTCGACACAAGTTTTTTGGTTTGAAAATTTTGGATGGTTCTATTAAGATAATTGTTTGTTTGTTCTCAAAGTGTACATCTCCAATTCTTTCCAGTTATCACGGACTATAACAACTCAATTATTAGTGCCGGACAACTTCTTGCACAACTTTATGGCATTGTTGCAATTTTATTCTGTTGCCACCGTCCTTGAAACGTCCTAGGGAAAAAGAAACTTATGCATCGCGTATTGTATTAAATTTTTCCTATTACAATACACAAACATTTTATAGTTTAAAAAAAAGACCAGAAAAACCAAATCGCATAACAAAACATACATTGGATACTAGTAGCAGAACCACCCATTTAAAATAAGAAAGTTATTATCAATATCTCTAAAACCATTCTTGCGATAATCTTTTTGAAAATAGATTACAGTATGCCTTTATTAGTGAAAAAAGTGTTGTACGAACTTTTTTTTTAGTAGCTGTCCTAATAAGTAAAGTAATTGATATTTTCGAAAACGGCATTTTTGGTTTTTTCCGGATATCTTCAGAACGGATAGGAATTTTTAATCCTAGTTAACGACATCTCAATCAACATGAAAGGGAACATTGTTGTGAAACGCAACCATTTTAAGACTCTTATGTACAGCCCCTCTCTTACAATAACTAATACAATTACTATGTTTACATGAATCACTAACACCGGTGTTGAGGAATGTCAATTAAAAATAATACGAATTATGCGTTTACGTATTTGATCTTTCAACAACTGTTACTAATGCAAATTACCTAGTTAGTTTCATTATTAACTACTCTTCGTGAGTTTATGCACTAAAATTAAACACTGTCTAAGTTGTTATTACCGTTGCGGGTTAATGTTCGTTAACTGTATACATGCGCCCAACACAGGTAGTAACACATTAAATTCACGTTTGAAATTGATATGAAACCGTTTAAATTTCTATTTTGATTCGCATTCCTAAACACCGGCGTTAGTGGTTCATCTACAGTAATTGTTATTGTAGCAATTTTTACACTTTTACAGTTTTCTCGTGTTTTGGATATTTTATTTTGGTGTTAAGAGGGTATCTTTTGTCACTCGGCAGAAATTTCTTTTTCCGCGGTCGCGCGGAAAATAACCTTCATTTCTTGAATCTTGTATTGAAGAATACTATATCTATCACTCTGAGCGGACCAGTAGAAGGTAGCATAAATTCTTCTATTCTTAAAGTCTGCGAAACTACCCCATAATTTAAATTTAGCCATTAGCCTCTTGCTCATAGCTTTGAAGGTTTTTGAAAAATTTATATTTATAAATGACATTTTCGGGTCAATTTTAATATGGAACTTTTAAATCACACAAGATAGCGTCCTGGGATCACTTCTTGTTATACCCTGCAAGCATACCTAGAACAGCAAATTTTACTACAGTAAACTTTATAGACGACGCCGCAGTAGTAACTTCTAAAACTAACCCAATAATTGCCTTCCAAATATTACAAACTAATTTAAATGGAATTCAACATAGCAAAAAAAATTGAGAATAAAAACAAATTCCACCAAATCTATCCATGTTACGTTTACCACACTGCCTGCCTAACTAAATAACCAACAGCTGCCACAACAAGAAGAATGACAGTGAACGCAACCATTAGAAGATACCTCTAAATTGCTATAGATAAAGAAGAAATTACGACATTCCAGTCAGAATACAGTAATAGACTAGATGTCCATCCTAATGACGTTGCAGTGAAACTTCTAAATGAGCCGTTGATCAATATTGATTGAAACGATATTTCTTTCTATTAGATTCTGATTAGCATGTTGTATGTTATGTAAGTTTTACAATAGTAAATAATAACAAAATTCTCTTATTTGTTACTGCCGCCGTTTTCTCCTGTCCTAAAAAATCCTTCTTATTTTTTTTGTTATAATATAAATTAATTTTCTTGTTTGTTAAAATGTTTTCTTTATTTTTATGAATGTTTTACATTTGCATTTAATAAATTATACGAGTTGTTAAACATGTTATTGCAGACACTAATGGACTTAGAAACTTTGTTAAATACTCCAGTTGAAACACTGTGAACGGACACTTCTGTCTAAAGTGTTTTAATTATAATCTAAGTTAACATGCGCGTACAATAAATTTCTCATTGTAGCTATAAATGCAAAAAAAAGAAAAAAGAAAAGATTGTGGTATCTAGAGAATGTCTTTTGAAGGCACATTATAAAATCCAAATAACTTCTACTAATGATCAACGAAAAACGAACATAATTTTCCGAATTTTTATGTTTATGGAATACGAGTAAAAGTTAGTTTGAGAAGTAAATAGTAAATATTTTATTACTACATAAATTAATATAAAGTTAAAAAAATTAAATTATTTTTAATATAAAGAGATAAAAAATCTTTTCACAAATGTGCTGATTTCTATAAGGTAGTGCTTTGTTTTAGTTTTATAAGAAATATTTCTAAACTTTCATTCATATTTTTAATTAAAGAATACTTTGTTTAAAAAATATAGTAGCAATTTTACACTTAAATTTTGTTTAATTTTCTTACAAAGACATAAATTTTCGTTTGAGTTTAATTTGTTCTCATTGCTCTAATTAATATCACTCTAACTTGAATTTTTTCTTGAGGAAGAAAACTTTCGCAACTTCGAGGTAGATACTAAGAACTTAATTGAACAGAAGGTGTACTCACTCTCAATTACGATACAAATTTCTTAAAAAAATAGAAATATTCAAAATTATAAGATATAGAAGCTTTTGAACCGGTAAAAAAATTACATTTTAACAAATATGTAATTTTCAAGATACTAAAACATCCACCACAATTTAAGAAACATGTATTATACAAGCGGAGTTGCTGAAATGTGAAAGAATTTCTAACGTTGTAACGATAACACAAAAAATGATGAAAGTAAGATAGAGTAATAAAATAAGCTGTCACAAATTCATATCCCAAAACAAACTTAATAAAGCACAACGCCAGTTTTATCTGTGAGCGTTATTTTATATTACCCTATTCAGATATATACGCGGTTCATTACAATTAATTTTGCTTTGGTAAATCGAAAAATGCGTATTGATTTTGAAAAATTGTAATTTAGCAAAAATTCAATTTAACTACAACAACAAAGATGGAATTTAAAAACAAACTTAACTGTTGATTGATTGTGCTTAGGTTATTAATTTTTTTCTTTATGGCGCGGACGGTGTTTCAAAGGAAGGCAAGCTTTATTATTTTTAATTTTGCACCAATATGAAATATTTTTAAAAAGTTTTTTAATTTAATATTTTCTTACCGTGCTTTAAATTATCATCAAAGTCCGATGTTTGTAAATATTTTTAGGTTAATAAAACAGACTTTTTTTAAGGACGTTCATGCGGCAGTCAGGAGTCAAATATAGGGACAATCAAATACAAATTTTGTTCTACATTTAGTTAAATATTATTAAAAAATATTTTTTACTAAAATTATTGATTAATTATAGCACAAAAGTTAATATTTAATTTGTCATAATTTTTGTTCTTATGTTAAATTAGTGAAGGGTGCATCCGAGTAGCGTCCGGTATACCTGCTTTCAAAAATATACAAATCCGAGTAGTGTACCGGGTGACCCAATAAGACTGTTTCTCGTCTATATCTCGGGAACCGTTCGTGGTATGACTTTGGTGTAAAAAATATTATGTAAATAGGCCATGAAGATTTGCAGGAAAATATTTTCAAGTTTTAAAAATGGCCACCAGAGGGCGCAACTGCCATCTTAAATTTTTAAATAGCATTTTCTATAAATTTTGCATTATAAACAAAATTTTTTTTTTTACATTTGTAAAGAGAACCAGTTTATCTATCGTTTTCGTAAACAAAAACAAAGTACAGTTGTTTCAAAAACAAAGATGGCGGGGGGTGTTCAATTGTTTTTGCAATAACCTGTTTTAACTTCTTAACGGTTTGACCGATTTTAACAAATTTGGTATCGTTGAAAAGAGCACCGGGTACAATGTAGATAATCTCTTTTATAACAAAATACAACAAAAAAGATTTTTTTTTATTGTTATTATGAATGTAATTTTTTTAAAGAAAGAAATTGTAATAACTGTAACCTACTATCAACACCGTTCACCTCCGATCACATGAAACCAACTTAAATTGATTAAACCAAATATACGTGAAAAAAAGTTTGTTTTTGAAATTGTTATTATGAGTGTAATTTTTTTAAAGAAGTAAATTGTAATAACTACTTAAGATTAATCCTTCTTAACGGATAACACGTCGGACGCTACTCGGACATGGGTTGGGACGCTATTCGGATATGTCATTACAGGTTGAAAAGCTTACCGAAATTTAGATACTGTAGATAATCAGTTTTAATTTAGTTAAATTTTAACTTACGTCACCCATCAAAGTCTCATGTGCTATTGACAGTTCTCATGATGGATGAAACTATGGTGTAATGATTTGAATTTTTCTAGTTGTAATTATAAATAAACCATTCAAACACTCAATCAATCAATCAATGTATTTATTTGTTTTTATACAATAAACAAAAAATTCGGTTTCTTTCATCATGCATACAAAATAAATTTAATCTATACACTTCTATTTTTCACAAACAAACGTTTCTATATTAAATTTAAAATTAATTTCCTTTTCTCCTCTCCTTCTCTTTTGAATAACTACCTTTTCATTCTTCTTTAATCTATGTTCTATATTGTAGTAGGTGTAGAACGATCGCCAATGCGCAACCATCCACCTCAATAAACTCAACTAATAATAGGTAATAATATATTTCAACGACCAAAACAATACAATACATGTAACGACCTAATCGAAAAACCAACACTGCCACTTCAGAATATATAAACGTAAAAGTAACTAACTGATACCAACACACTAAATAGCTACATCTATGCGCCACAAACGTAAATACTGCGTGGCAAATTTAAAATTAATTTGTCAGAATGCCACAATATCTTGATTATGTTTCTTTTTCTTCTCTCCATTGCTTCTCTTCTTTTAATTACTTCTTTCATCTACCCGATTCCCTTTCCTCTTTCCCCCAGCAGTTCTCGTCGCTCTCTCTCTTCTTCCCTCAGTTCTCCATATTCCTTACTTATGTGTTCCAAGTTCTCCCACCCATCTCCACACATCCTACATATTCTATCCTCATCCTTCAACCAATATTTGCTTTCCCTTTCCTCATTCCCTACCCTAAACCTTGCCATAATTCTTTTCTCCCTTAATCCACTCTCTCCAATTAAATTCCTTTCTTTTATTCTTCCCGCTCTTTCTTGCACCTGCGAGTCCACATCCCTCCTTACTATCTCTGCTTCTACCGATCTCCCTTCTCTTCTTATTCTTGTTATCTCTTCTCTTGCGTACCCCCTCTTTCGTAATATAATTCCTTTCCTCTACTCCATATTCTTATTGTCGTAGCTTATAACATATCCCAAATATTTGTATTTGTCCACTTTTTCTATTTCCTCTTCCCCCCACCACTATTCATTTTCTTTCTTTTCTTTTTTTTCTTAAACTCCATGATCTTCGTTTTCCCACGTTCGCCTCTAATCCTTTCTTCTCTAAGTACTTTTTAATTACTTTTATCGTCTCTTTCATTTCTTCCTCGCTCTTCGCCACTGCCACTAAGTCATCCGCATACGCTAGCACTCTAACCTTTTTCTTCCCTACCGCGATCCCTCCCACTTGTTGCTTCTCCAACTCCTCCTCCATGTCCCCTATATATGCCGCGAATAAACACGGGCTCATCGGGCATTCTTGTCTCAATCCTCTTAGTATTCTGAACCTATCCCTCACTTCACCTTTGACTCTAGCTCTGCATCTTGTTTTGTTATAGCACTCTTCAATCGCCTCTACCAAATTTTTACTTATCCCTCTCATTCTCAAATACCTCCACAAACACTCCCTTTCCACCCTGTCAAACGCCGCCTTTACGTCTATAAAGATTGCCCACATTTTACCCCCTCTTCTTCTCAATGTGCCTATTTACTATATGTTTTAGAATGTAAATATTGTTGATTGTGCCTCTATTTTTCCTAAAACCTGCTTGCCAATCTGGTAGTAACCCTTTTCCCTCTATTTCCTCGACCAATCTCCTTCTTAAAATTTCTCCATACACCTTATACCCTACTGACTGTTCTGTAGCTTTTGCCTCTGTCTTGTTTCCACCCTTATATATCGGACACACTATAGCCTCCCTCCACTGCTTTGGGAATCCTTCCCTTTCCATATCCTTTCCATAAACCCTCTCAACCTCTCCTTCATTTTCTCCCCCACATACATCCACTGCTCTCCCTGTGTTCCGTCCGTGTCTCCTGCTTTTCCTTTCTTAATTTTTCTGATCGCTTCCTCAATTTCGTCCATTCTTATCTCTCCTTCTCTGTAGCTCCGCTCATTTCCTTTTCCTCTCCTTCCTTTCTATCTTCTATTCCGCCCAGTAGTTCCTTACAATGTTCCTCTCATTTTTTGCTTCTAATCTTATGTCCGACCCTCTTTTTCTTTTTTATTCTTCCATTAAACTCCCATGCTTGTCTTTCATTTCTGATTTCCTCTATATCCTTTTCTAATTTCATTCTGTATTCTACCTTTCTTTTTCACAAACTGTTTTGAAGTTTACCTTTAACTTTCTGTACTCCTCTATCTCAATTATGCCCTTCTTCCATTGTCTTCCCCCTCTTCTCAATTTTTTTTTTTGCAATCTGACACTCTCCTTTCTCTCCTTTCCGCGTATTGTATTTGCCATTCGAACTCTTTCGGCATCCTATCTTTCCATTGTTTCCATTCAAACACTCACTCCCTTTTTTGATAATAATATTATGCATAAATAATTTGAAGGTTATTTTAAAATATTATTTATCATTGGATCTATTCTAAGAATACTTTTAAAATAAAAAAAAAAGTAGTTATCAATAAAACTTTATGTTGAAAACTGATTTTTAAGTGTTGATAACGTTTAAAAAAGATAGGTAACATGTCTTTAAATCTTAAAATGTTAAAACCTCATTTAGACTATTCGATTAAGTAAACGAGTCTAATATTTTTGAATCGTTCCTTTTCGAGGAATCAACTTCAACTTTGAATGTACTACTTTTTGTAACCTTGTGAAATTTTTCAATAGTTGGGTTGTTAGTCATTTTTTTAATTTTTAGTGTGTGCCTCGGTATATGTTAAACCAAATGTAACAACACCTTTATTGTGTGTTAGAAAAAACTTTAAAAATAAAATTTGGAAGTGGTTAAAACTGCTGAAGATTTTTAAGAACTTTCTAGACTACAGTTTGTACTTTTTAAATAGGGAAAAAGTGATAAATGATGGTACTTCTGTCATTTATCATTATGAACTAATGTTTGATTTTATTATTGATTTGATTTATTAATCCTTAACTGGGTACATATTTGGTATTCGTCACATTAACAATCTTAATTTTTTAAATCTGCATAAAATTGGTTGTTATTAAATTTTGCAAAACGCCCATGCCTTTACCAGTAAGTCGCGAAGTTCCGTAGAACTTTCGGGGGCCGGCACATACTTTCGTAAACGTTTTTTTATCTTATTCCAAACATGTTCAATTGCATTCAGATCTAGACTACGTACATGCCGAACAAATCGGGTAATTTGAAACTTGTCAAGATACTCAGTGACTATCCAAGCAGTATGGGACCGTGTGTTATCATGCATAAATGTTGCGTCGTTTCTCAATATAACCATGAATTGTAAACGATTGTTTTCTAAAACTTCTGTCAAATGCATATGCGGAATCAAAGTCTCATTCCTCGTTATAGACTAACTCCGTGCGAGTGTCAAAAGATATGCCTCTCCATGCCATCACTGATCATCTTCGCCTTGTCGTCACCACCCTCTTACACGTACATCTGAATCCGTAAGGCAGAATCGCGATGCATCGGAAAACAATATGTGACTCCAATATGCTATTGTTAAAGCAAAGTGTTCTCGTGCAAAATTTAACCTGGTAATCTTGTGTTTACGGAAAAGCATTGAAGGAGATCTTCGTGAGAGCAGACTAGTGTCTTCGTATCGCCGCCAACATGTTACAGAAACTTTAGTTAATGGGCAATTAAATTAGTTCCATCGGTTTAAGAGCTGTTTAATCGGTTACACACATAATTAAACATACAAAAAAAAAGATATATTAGTAGCAATACAGAGTATCGTGCTCTCTCGTTGATATTACACACATATAAATATAACTTAACTAGCGACACAGCTAACAGGTAATAGACAAAACTTGATAGCCGTTGCTATTGAGAGAGACCTGTCCTTATCCTCCTTGGGCGACGAACTTCTTCAGCTAGCTAAGCACGCAGAGTGTGTGGATTTAAATGTAACAATGAGTAAATTATTTACAAGCGCCACCTTGACTTATATAGTAATTCATCAAAGTAGTCAAGGTTACTTTAATAACAATACGAACGAACAGGATAAGAAACCGTCGAGTACATATATTTGTCTAGTGACATACAGTTCGTCAACATTAAACCTTGAGATAAATTACTTAAACTAGAATCACATACCTGTATCAGTTATTAAGGCGTCCTTTTGGAGCGTTCGATATCAATAGTTCCCCATTATAGTTAAGAAACGGTTTGGTATTGGTGATTCGATTGTTCGGATGCTCACACTCAAATTGAAATAGCTGTAAAGCAAAGCACTGGTGGCGAATTAGGTCGGCGGCACAGTCTTGAAGGAAAGCCCTTTCCGGTTTAAGACGAGACATCCCAATACAGAAACTGTAATAATTAGAGAAACCCAATGAAACAACTATTTGCCACGTGGTAAAATATAGGTCAGTACGCTCACCTGCAAACGTTCATTAACGTTAGAAAAGTAAAATCTAGTAAACCAAAAAAACTAAAAATTTCTAAAAATTTCTTCAAACTGCAGGGTGACCCTAGTTTTATGCTCGGCTCGGTATTTCAATAATTATAAGATAACTAATTTTTCTTCAAACGCAAACACAACGAAAAGTTTTTCCAAAAACTACTTGTTTCCACTGATCGGCGGTCAGTCGGTTGGTTATGAATTTACAGTTAATTATTTTTTTAAATTAATTTCCATTCACAGGCAGACATTTCACTAACATTTTAACTACCAGCGAATGTTAGGTCACACTTATTAGGCTCCTATTTAAAAAATACAGTAAATTTATGATTCCTGTAAAACTAAAACATTTTTTAACTTTAAATTATCATCGTACGTTTTCTTATTTATCTAAGTTCACTTAATTTTGACAAATACGCAATTACGCGTGTAATGTTATTTTAAGCTACTTTTAATTAATTCAGAATTTAATCGTTCGTAATTTTAAAAGGTTTTTTTAGGCTTTTAAAATAATAATTATTATGTATTTTTGCATTCCATTTCGGTTCGTTTTTATCCGAGTTTAGCAGTAGCCCTATTTTTTTGTCCCAAAAGCCTTATTTGTCTTAATTTAATTCTCAAGATCTGTTTTGTTATTTTAAAATGAATACGGTTTGTTCATATTAATGTTATTTACATTAATGTATCAACTACCATATAAAATAAATTAATAAAGAAATTCATAACTGCAACAGTTTGCTTGAAAGTAATACAGACATTAAATATATAAAACATATTACTGAGAGGATGTATACATAGTGCTGCTAAATTTATACGTAAAAATTCGGAAGAAAGTACAAGTTGTGAAAAATTTTTTTTAAATCATACCTATTGAATGATTTCAAACTATGACATTAAGGTAATACTAGAAACAGTACTTATCTTTCCATTAATTTTAAACTTCCACATTAATTAAAATTAAAACTTACATTTACATCCGGGTTTTGTGAGGTTATTCCCTAAACTCAACAATCAAATATCTACCCGAATTTTCTTAAAATTGTTCACAAGAATCTAGAACCCTCCCGTAAAATCAGCATTGTATTAATTGCTTGGAAATTTGAAAGCTTTTTCTTTTTAAGGAATTTTTATTCAACTAAGTACAAAACTGAATTTGGTATCAACATCTAAAACTTGCAAGCAATATAAGTAACATGAACATCAGCACGTATTCGGAGGTATACTGCTATCAGCGCTTTGAGCTTTATGTTTATCGACATCTGCATGCGGCTAGTGTGTCTTTTCTCCTGGAAATACGTGACTTAAATTATTGATATGTTAATCTATATATTAAAAAATTGAATAATTTAGCAAGTTTTCTTGCATGTCCCTTTAAGTACCTACAGCATATAAAAGAAATACTTCAATGTTTCTAATATTAAAATGTTAATTATCTTAGGGACAGAAATCTGTATAAAGGGAAATATATTTTTCTAATAGTTATTGCACCACTAGGATTATAACAAGTGCAACACATTAATTTATTCCATTTTTGGAAAAATGCTATGTATTCTAATCACTGCCAAGTTGTTAAATTTTTTAGTATATATTTTTATAAATTTTGTTTTCAAACATATTAATCTTAACTTAAGATAATCTGAAAAGTAATTGATACCAAAAACTCAAAAATTTCTTATTTAACGTCAAAGAAAATCACGAAAAGTAAAAGATTATAACATAAGTAGTTGTAAATGTAGTATTAAACCAGAAATCTGTTCTTGATAGTTTCGAGGTAACTGCTTCATAATGCTTATATAACATCGTTTACCTTCACATTTCATTTTGTTTTTAAGTTTCTTTTTATTAGAGTACTCATAAAACACATGTTGTGTATATCTCAATTGTAAGTGGAAATAAAAAAGGACTTTTTATAGTTTTCTCACGTTCACTACGTTCGGACAGCGGGTCATAAAAACGTTGTACGTTGTCTTTAATGCTGAACTCACTTTCTCTAAATGTTACAGTTTTCTTCCATTTTATCGGGAACTATTACATAAAGTGCTCTTTTGCTATCTATTGATTGAAAAACCTATTGATAATACCCAATTTATTTCACGCCTAATACCATTACTATAAGATTTTATGTGTCCATTATTTTCAAAGTGAAAAAGTTTTAACATTTTTATTCAATATTCATGTCAACGTAAAAAAGTAAATTCTTTTTCCAAACAATTATCAAGTTCCTTTTTTTCTTAAAATGAGATCATTTAAAAACCCATTTATATATACGAAACGCGGTGAAAGTTTCGAATGGGATTATAAAATAACTAAAATTAATATTTTTTTATTACAGTTTGCCATCTTCTAAGAAGCGGCGTAGCTGCTATATTTGGCCCACAATCTGCACATACAGCGAGTCATGTGCAGTCAATATGCGACACAATGGAAATTCCTCATCTAGAAACTCGATGGGATTATAGGCTTCGTAGAGAAAGTTGTCTTGTGAATCTTTACCCGCATCCTAAAACTCTCTCGAAGGTACGATATCTGCATTTTTTTAAAGTATACGTCTTTTTTTTATTCGCGTCTTGTTTTTCTTTTTTATTTTATTGCTTTTATGCAAGTTAATTTTATTTATTTTTATGGCTTTGCCTTTGACATCTAGATTAAACGATCAAAGGGTGGTAAAAGTAGTTTGTCAATACTTTACTAACTTTTAATCAAATTCTGTTGTTGAGAGCACCCTAACAATAAAGTTTTTACATACTATAGTAACTTTATAATCAACGATATTATGTTTTACACGAGGTGTGTAACCAGTAATACAGGTGTCTCGACGATAGCATGTTAAACCAATAATGAGAACGAAATACCGATTCAGCTGAAAACTTGTAACTCTATACAAATTGGCATGGTCTACTTACTAAATATATTTTCATGCGGTGTCACTTACTGTTATACCGGAAGTGGACACCAACTTGCGGTATAACCGGAAGTAACACCCCCATGAAATCATTTTCAATAAGTAGACCACGTCCATTTGTATAAAGTTACAAGTTTCCAGCTGAATCGTTTTTTTCTAATCCTAAAATTTGATTAATCGGATTATTTATAGTGGTTGTCTCAAATACTTGTTCAAACATCCCCATTTTCAATTCAATTTTTTTTACTTTTTCAAACGTTAAATCCTGTACATTATTACAGCAATAAAAAGCTTACAGTTTGCACTTTCATAAAATGTTAGTTTTTAATGTCTTTTTGACACATTAGATATTAATGTTTATTTTCAACTTTGCCCGGAATATGTACTGTACACAGTTTCATCATCACACTATAGAGGTTTATACTGATTTACTATAATGGGTGCGTCAACGCCGACGAAACAGAGCCAATTGCAGCCGCATGGGTAATTAAAAAAAAAAACTCAGACCCGTCAATTTTATTTCTGAGAGGGACATCTTTTAACAGAAACTTTTTAAATGGCAACCAACAGTTTTTTGTGAAAAATCGGATAGACGACAAAAAATACCACATGTTGCTAGTTTCTTTTGGCCGTTCGGCTAGAAAAACCGTATGAAAACTCTCAGAGGTCCGTCATATGATTTTGCGGATATTGTCATTTAGAAAAACAAACGATATTGCAGTAACAATTTAATAATGCAATTGAAAAAATAGAAAAGATGTCCTCCTCAGAAATAAAATTAACGGGTCTGAGTTTTTTTTTTAAATTATCGATGCGGCTGCAATTGGATCTGTTTCGTCGGCGTTGGTTACATTACAATACAATAATGAAAATAATGAACCACACGAATAAATAAATAAATTTGTGTACAGTAACTTCTACCTCAGAGCATTCAGATTTTATATGTTAACATGCCATGTGCCAAGAGAAACCCAATTTGTGGTACTCAGTTCGTATGTTCATGGAAATGTAATCGATTTTACTGTAAAGGATCAAAATATTTAGGAGGTAATTTAGCATTCAGGTTTCTACTAGTATCGGGGAGAGTTACGTCGCCATACGTTATCTCTCACTTTGTACGCTGTCATAAATTATACCTTGCCTGAGTATTTTGATAAGCTTTAGTTAATCGTTTTTGAAAGTAATCTCTTGTGGTCGCATATAATCGAGGAGAAAAAGAAGAAGATTTATATTGGTCACCACTGACACTCATTGGAGGTTGCTTAAAAAAATTGCAAAGCACTGACTTGTTCAAGTCGGAAAAAAGGCAAAGTATGAAGTTCAGTTAATGACTTAGTGTTTGTAGGTACAAATTGCGCTATTAATTTAACATACATTTATGTTCTATTTTTTCTGGTTATTGGAGACATGCAAGGCATCAGAACCCTATTGATATGTTCAGTTGGGTTTGCCTGTGGAAGTGAAGTGAACAGGTTGGTTGTGTAGTAGTCGTTGTTTGCTTCGAAAATTTAATGCTACAAAACTGAAAGATGTTATCTCTAATTAAATATTATAAAACCTTAAGTATAAGGAAAATTTGTTCTTCAATGAGTTTAGAAATTGTAAATGCGCAAAAGGAAGAAACTTTGTAAAGTAGTCTATTATGACCAAAATATAACAATGTCCTTTAAAGAGCCAAGGAGGAGGACCAACTATATTGCCACAGAGTATCTACTAAAGTTCTGAAAGTGTTGCTCGAGGCGAAAAATGATCGGGAGGTCTAACTCAAACGGTTTAGTGACCGAACAACAACGTATACAACATGTCCAAGATAAGGATTCCCACTATGGGAAACGGTAAAAGATTTAAGGTCGGTTTAATGAAAGAAATGTTGCGCATTTGTAGGGATATGGATAAGGATGTATTATGTATGTATTCGGATGTATTTAGGGTCTGCACTAAAAAATTACACCAGAAACATTGTAGTCTAGGGAAAATGTCATTTGATTAGAAAATAATTGCACAAACGGTAAAACCCACATAGGTTTGCACGGGAGTTCTTGCTGATTATAAATCGCCATCCCTACCCCCCTTCTATAATAGCAAAAGAGATATAAACTCAAACATGAGTTTTTAGAAACAAATGAATTTGGCTGAATTGGCAAAAATCCAAGACCCTAGGAGTATCTGAAAAACGTCCATTTTGTTAAATTTTTGATCGATACTTAATAATAATAAATGGTTTATTGGTTTCAGTCACAAGTGGTACAGTACAAAAAAAGACCATCAAATATGAAACCAAATGGTTTAAGATCACTCTATTCAGATCTGAAAAAAATGTTCTTCCTTTTAAACCTCTCTAAGAAAAGACAACCTTTTTGATTTAACTACCGTCTACTTGTATGACACATCAACTATTAGTACAATTACCAAGCCACACCTATACCTAGAACAATTAAGTCGAAAAATGAAAAAAACATATAGTGTACTTACTTATAAACAACTAAACAAAATGGTACATGTATCAAGTCAAATTATTTTGTATATTTAATAAGAACTGCCTGGCTCGGAACCCAAAGCTATGACTAATTAATATACCCCACTGAAATGACAACCCGTTTAGTATGCTCGCTATCTGGTACAAAAATGACCGTTTAAACATCTCAAGTCTAAATGTAGGAGGTGATAAGCGACTTCTAAAACGGGTATTTAAATTATGTATGTCCGTGCGATACCTTATCTTTTTCAGCTTAACATTAAAAAAACCACGACAAGAATATAAATATATAAGCCTTTCTTACTAACATGTTTGTGTTTTTCTTAAATCTTAATTCATTATCAATAATAACTTCCAAATTTTTAACTGCAGAACTAAATTTCAATGAGACATTGTTCAGTTTAACATGTAAATTACTCTCAATAAAAGCTCGCTGATGTTTACCTCCGAAAACAATGAGTGACGTTTTTTTTGATTTAATTTAAGACCGTGGGACTCAGAGAATGCAGAAAATTGGGCCAACTCATTATTTATAACCTGTTCTGTCTCTCCAACATGTTTGGTGTGAAATGAATAGTAAAGTCGCGTATAAATGATATTTGCAACTGCGAAAACACATGGTAATTCTTGAAGTATATATGGAAAATAATAACGGTCCTAATATCGACCCCTGGGGTACTCCAGACTTTGTAGGCAACGACTTCGAAGTGTTTTCATTGTAGGACATACGCTGAAACCTGCTCAACAACACATTTCTTAAGACCTCAGTAACGCAAGACAGCCAACATCAGATCTTAAAGTATCGAATGCCTTGGAGAAGTCAAACAGTACCAGCACAGTTACTATACCTACGTCACTCACAGAAATAACATTATCAATAATCTGAAGCATTGATGTGCTGCAGCTAAAACGCTTTCTAAACCCGGACTGTAATTTTGGCAGGATATTATTTTGTTCAACAAAGTCGACAAGCTGAACATACATTAACTTCCCCATGACTTTGGACAGAACAGCAAGGATACTTACAGGTGAAAACCAGAAAACTCAATAGGATTTTTACACTTGGGTAACGAAAAAATCAATGCCTCTTTCCAAACAGAAAGATATTTAGAAGAGGTAAAGCAAGAATTTATTATATGTGTAATCACAGGTAATATTATTAGACAACACAGAGACATCATAAAAGATTTAATTTGATTGACATCAAAAGCTTTTGATTTTACAGTTTTAAGGACCAGCAAAACACCTTGTTCAGATACATTGTGAAAGGAAAACGTGAGATCATTGTTACTATTATTGTACAAATTTAAAACATTCTGTGAAATAGTAGATGATTGAATTAAATTAGTGAAAAATTCATTAATGCTGTCTGCATCGGAGAGGTGTGGTTGTAATGTAGCCGATTTTACATTTGGACAAACATTCATTCTTCTCAGCTCGGACCACAGTAAACGCACTGAAGAATTCCGATTACAGAACTCCAAGTAAGCTCTCTTTTCTGCCGTAATTGCTCTATTGGTAAGGTTTCTCATAGTTTTATAGAAATTGCCATGTTCAATACTTTTTGTGCGTTTGTAGCGATTCAATGCTCTATCAAGAATCTTCATCATAATTTTTAAGGTTTCAGTTAGCCATGGGGCTTTGTGTTTTCTAAATTCATAAGTTTTTAAAGATGCATGTATGCCAAATAACGCTAAGATAATTTCAGTTAAGAAAGCCAACTTTGAGTCCACACAATTTAGATCGTAAATAATTTCCCAGGGCACGTTTCTTAGATGTTCATCAAATAACTGTATATCAAATCTCAAAAAATCTCTATAGATTTGTTTAACATAATAAGGGATTTTGCTTTTAGTGGATATTGAACAGTATATTAGAAAATGGTCGGCAATAATATCATTCGTATTAATATCACATTGGACATGTCGGTCAAAGTTGATAAATATCAAATTCATTAACGTGCAACTAGTGTTGGTTATCCATAAGTTGTATCATGCGGTAATTAGTTTGAAGAAAGTTAAAATTAAAATCGTCTAAGCATAAAACGTAGCTACGGACCAAAATTTGTTCCATATTTTCATAGTTGAGATATCCGCGCTTTGTTCGCTAACAAAGCGCCGCAAAGAAACTATTTCAAACTCCTTTTGTGCGCCCGGAATTTTTGGTCTTCATTACCAATCTTAAAAATCGAGACTTTTTGAGATATCGAAAAAAAAGTGCTCCGACCGTTAAACAATTATTTAAATAATGCACTTTTACGTAGATGAAATGTAAATACTATTATAAATATGTCAGGTAAGTAAACTTTTGATTACTGAAGCGGCGTTGTATTATGAGGTATCAGTTGAGCCCTTATCTCAAGATATGGGATAGGACAAGGATGCATTGTTCTTCACTTCGTGCCTTCCGTACTATGTACCGAAAATAAGTTTTTGTCTGTCTTTCGTAAAGAAACATTGTTTTCTGATTCCAAAACAGACTGAATTTTGAAAATTAAATTTTTTTTTCTTCTACGCAACGCCATAACTCAAAAAATGTCGGTTTAATTAATTTGCGAGATAAAACCAAAAATGTCGGGGGTCAAAAACTGAACAGAAAGAGTGTTTTTCAGAGACTCCTAGACTGAAATTTCCGCCAAACCAAACAAATCGATTTGTTTTTGAAGAATTCATTTTCGAGTTCATATCTCGAAAAATATCGATTTTTCAAGTTCGGTCGGAAAGACTAAAATTGTAGAGCTCAGAATCCCCCGCAAAACGATCACGTTGAATTGCTTATACAAAAACGGCATCCCAAATTATAACCCATATCTGTAAAGTTATCATAAAATCATGTTTTGTATAAGTGCCAATTCATATTTCTAGAAATATAACTGTTAGGTATTCTCGGACAACTCTGGAATTATGTGCTGGTGCACTGTTCTGCATAAACCAACATCTTTCAACATTGTATATTTATGAATTATTTATTCACAACAAGCAACATATTTGCAACAGGTTTTGTAGATTTTAATTTTTTTGTTATCTCAAAAACTGAAAGACGTATTCGAATTCTACAAAAACTATAAATACATACCCTCAAATACCCTATTTTTGTTCCATTAACTGGTCTTTAATTTAATACCGTTTTAGAGTGAGAATCCTCATCTTGGACACGTGATATATCGAGCTACATCACGCGAAGTCTTAGGTAATAGTAATTCTAAAGTATTCGAGCAGTAGTCGTAGTGACATCACAATATCCAGCAATTGATGGATCTAAATGTTTCCAACTAATACGTTGATGCTGATTCCATAGAATTACTGTTTTCTATTCCTCACTAGAATCTGTAGACATAACAGAAAATGTATTTCTTATTTGTCGATATGGGCGGAATTTTTGTCGCTAGGCATTCCTTAACCTTTCCTACCTTCCGACAAATTTTGAGTCCCTAATGCGAAATCAGACATGTCGTTTTGAATTGTAAACGGAAAAGAGAAATTGGGACAAGACACAATATAAGCAGGCACTACAAGTTCTTTCAGAATAAAGAAAGCACTTGTCATCTCAGTTAAAAGGAACATTTTTTCTAGTAAGACCTGACAATAGAAAAGACCAAACGGAGAACCTCGGTAACCGAAGTAAGAGTAAAAATTTGCAAAATAGCGGACTGTGCTGATTCACTACGTAGCCAAGATATTTCAGTTCGGGTAAACCGAAATAGCATTTATCACAAAGGAATGTGAGACCCGCGTGACGTAAAGGTTGCAATACTAGTTTTAGCACCCTTAAATGTTTTAGAAAGGACGTGGTAGCTATGATAATATCATCTATACTCAGTACACTATTGGCGCGGAGTAATAAACCTGTCAGAATTATCAAATCTCCCGTATTGCAGTGGCGTAGGTACCTGATACGTTTGAAAAATCATATTGTTAGTAGGTAAATATATTATAATAGTAAAATCTACCTTTATATGTTATTTATTTTATTTGTATAGTAGATCACATTACAAATTTTACTTGTTACGTATTATATACCATTATTTTTTGTATCTTGGTATAATACCAACATCTACGGCTATGATTCTCGTTTCGTCAGTACCTAGGCTGATGGCAACGTGTTTGCACAGATTAAACTATTGTTCTCAGACCCTAGATGGGTCGATATGCTGCAAGAGCGGCACAATGATCGTATTTTGGTTAGAATTTATTTGTTTTTACTTAACCGTAGAAGTACCGCTTTCACAAGAAAATAAAGAATTATTTCAAGCAATTATGATTTATTACTCCGCGCCAATAGTATACAGACTTTAAGTACGCAAAACAGAAAAGTTCTAGTTCCGGTTTAAGCAAACGATCAATAAGAACCTGAAAGGTCGGCGGCAAGTTATGTAGTCCAAATAGCATCCCGCTATTGACACCGTAAAAACATCAATAAGTTTAAAAAATACATTTTTACATTTTTGATGTATTCACTTCATCAAAATGAATGCGTATTTCTATACCGTACGCTGAGCATGTGGTATAAATAAATTTTGGATAAAATATTTTAAAAAACCAATCCTTATTGTATCCACTGATATTTAGGAATTATTTACTGGTTTTACCAAATCGTGGGAATAACTCACAAGAAGTTTCAAAATAAGTTACATACGCTGATCGCTAGATGAAAGCAGGTACACTAATCCCTAAAATAAAAGAAGAAATAGTAATTCTCATCTGCACGAAACTTTCACTGTCGCTCAATTCAAAATTCGGTTCTTTGAAAAATTGTGGACGAAAAAGGGAACCTTAAGTACAAGGACTTAAAGGTTATATTAAAATAGATCAATAAAATGTAGTTAGTTTTTTAATATACCGCACGCATAAATAGAGAAATCGTTGTCATTTTCACTAATTCTGAACCTTTATCTTTCATCTAGTACCAATATTACATTTTCAAATAACATATTTTTATTATAAATTAAAATTAATTTTTATACTACAAATACATGCGCAGAAAATCAGAAATACGGACCGAGTTAACCTTATACTTTGTAATTTGTTGTTCCTGGCGTTACTATTGTTTCTTTATTAGCTTATTTTATTCGTGTACTTCATTAGTTTGTTCTTTACAATAAGTAATTTATAGTTTAATTTAATAGTATTTCATAATAATTAGGTTATGGTTAACCCGGTGCCTATTTCTAAAATTAATGTTCCCGCCAGCTGATTTTCTGCGCATGTATTTGTAGTGTTTTTTTTCAGAAATTTATACAGCAAAAGTAAGAGAGTTTGTATCATAGAATTAAAAATCAATTTTATATATGAAACTCAACATACCAACAAGGCGACAATATCTTAGATAGGATAAATTCATGAGTGCTAATATTACCATAGTATACGTTTCCATAATTTTCTTAGATGTTAAGAAGGTAATCATTTTAAAATTAACCATTATAAAAGCAGCAGGATTATCACTTTTGCTCCTTAATTATGTAACTACAAATTGGATGCAAGTAATCTGTTCGTTAACTTCATTATATCTTCAATTGATCCTTTAATCTTTTTAGAAAATTTTAGAAAATTTATTTCATCCTCTAGAAAGGATTAGGTACTGACATTTTACTATATTGCTTTAATAGTTAAAGCACAGATGCAAATACGAAAAAATCCATAAAAAATTATTGAGGTTTAGTGAGAATAAAGTACGCCAATAAAATGTTTATAGGCGTCGTAAAGCTTTTTTTTGTCTAGAAAACATTCATTTATTCAAAACAACTTATAATTAATTCATCAAACGGCTTAGAAAAAAGAAAATTATCAGATAGTGCTTGTATATAAATTCATAATATTAAGGAGGTTTTTCGAGAAGTCTGTTTGTTTAATGCCAAATGTCGAACCTTTTCCATGACCCAATACAAGGTTTTTGTCATGCAGATTCTTTCCGTTTTCTCTTTATCTTTAGTTTCGACGACATCGCGCAGATGAATATGCCAGTTTTGGAATGATTGATGTTCAATAAAATCTAAAATGTTAGACTTGAAGTATTTTTCAAATAACTACTTCATTTAAGAAGTATGTAATTCGAATTAAGTTTTAATCGCCATAGTTTGTTGTTATGCATTACGTGTACTTTATTTTATTTACTGTTTGAACAAATATCAATTTACAAGGAGTAAGCGTAAGATTTATTGTAAATAAAAGAATTCGTTTTATTTAGAATTAGTTTTGCGCAATTACAGTAACGACGAGGTCCTTAAAGTAGAACAAGTGTAAAATAACATAAAACTGTTTTTTGATCAAATTCAAAGTTTGTTTTCCATCGACAAACGTGCATGAAGCGAAAAATGACCGAGATTGGTTATTAACATGCCATAACTAGAGCAAATATACCCTACAGCAACATTTTCAATTTCAAAATCATTTCCGTTTTAATTTCAGAGCTCAAAATATTTATGTAAAAAAACTTTAATCAACATCTATTATTAAATGGCAATTAAGGTTTTTTTTTGGAATTTGTTTAAATAAATTATATTAAATTCCCCGTTTTGTTAATATTATATGAACTGGATTGTATTTTAATAGGTAATTATAAAGTGCATTATGTTTCCATTAGATTAATTTGATAATGTTATGCTTTTATGTTTAATAAACCGTATCACTTTAATTTTTAGAATCTTACTACAGTATTGAAATTTAATAGGCAGTGAATATAATCGATGAGGAAAGCATGATATATTGAACATAGAGTATTGATTGTATTTTTGCGTATCGTCCTTTTGTGAAAATAAAACTAATTTTCGAGATCAGACACGACTCTTTCTCTAATTTGAAACCTTAGCAAAAAATTATGAAATCTCTAATATGAATCGAGGAATAAATTCCAGAGCTTTATCTGTTTCTAAAACTGTCTAAAAACCACAATTATTTACTAGTAAAATAAGTACTTTAAGGAAGTCACTCGTAGAAAAAACCTTTAAACTATATCGTATAAAGTGTTATTCAACAACATTCAACTTTTTTCTATAGTAGATACTAAAGTGGAGTTCGTCGCCTCAAACAGCAAGGCTGCCTCAAGTGTACTTTAACGTAAGGGGGGTAGATAAGATTCTCTTCCTTTTTTCAAGTTTAGTGCATCATATTTTGATTATTGTAGCATTTATGGTACAATTGACGTTTCCAGAAACGTTTATTTTACAAATCGAGTTCGCATGAGAGATTGGTACCTGTAGTCGTGCACATATTTTCATAATCTAATTTAAAATCACTTGATACAGAATAAAATTTATTTATTTGAACTCTAATTAACTCTATTAACAAATTATTAAGTTACTGGATAAAAATTAACATAGAGTTGATACTATAAAGAGATTAACAAAACTACAAAGTTTTGATTAAGTATAATGATTTAACTTGCTTGGGAAAAGAATTAAGCTGGAAATCACCAGGCGAGCGGTTTAGTATCACTGTAAATGGACAGCGTGCACACCTATCTGAGTATATGTCATGTGCTGTCATGTGTTGTTTTATGATACTACAAAATTTCGATGGTCCAGGTTTTCGTATTATTTCATACTATCCAGAGTGTCAGACAAGTGTATACGCGTCGTTGGATAAAGTGATAAAAATTGGAAGAAATTTTAATTGAACGAAGTCATGCATGTTTGTATAACATTCAGTACCAGCAATACCGAAACCATACAATATGCGGCAGGAAGTTTTTGAAGAAATAGCCAGAGAAATGGAAATACAAATGAAATAAAAAAATATACAAATAAGGTCATAACCGCCGCCGCAACATTCTTCAATTTCCTCTTCAACATTATCTGATGAGTCATATTGACATACGCCAGTAGCAAATAAACTCTATGAAGCACTTTATATCATCTGCATATAATAGTGCATTAACATCAATCTCTTCTAAAACGTCATTTATAAATATGTTAAACATCAGAGGACGTAAGTTGGATACTTTAGGTTTAATAATGCTTGAAATAGACCAAACTTGGATAATTCATTCAGAAATATACTGTGATCAAGTTTTTTGAAAGTCTTTGAGAAATCTGTATATATATACATCCCTGGAATTTTACTAGTTGGTTGATCTTTACCAATTAGTCACATTGTGGAGACTTGTTAGTCATTCAATAACTTTGTTACAATCAATTATTCCACTCACTACCACGACCCTTATCTCTTACTTTTAAAACGGTCTACTCTTGTCAAAGTTAGATAATGTGTTAGGTTAAACTAACACAAATTTTGCTACGTGCGTTACTGATTCTAAACCTCCTCATGCATTGTACATACGTCTACCGTAAATTTGACAAGCATTCCGTTAACAGAAAACTTATTTTTTTTCTTCTTTTAAACTTTTACTTTACTTTTTTTACGTTTATTTACCTGATTAATTATGAGTCATGAACCGCACTTTTACCTACTCTAGTCTCTACGAGGTTGGAAACTTTTCCGGTTGATGCTTGTGCCGATATTGATGTTTTGCTATCTTGCATCACCTTAGTTTTCAAAAACTCAAATTCAAATAGGGGACGAATGATAAACAACCTTGTTGCTTAGTGTATCTCGACGATGTCATCTTCTACTCCTACCTTCTAGAAATATTTAATGGTTTCTTCTGTATTTCGTGTCAATTTTTCTATTAGGAATTAGGAGTATGTCATTAACCAATATGGGTTATTGGTACACCCGGAAAAAAGTGTCCACGATTCTGGTCATTCCCCCTCCAATTAAGATGACTAACATACGTCAATTTTTAGGATTGTTACATGGTACAGATGTTTCATTTTGAGTTTTTCTGTACTCGCTACTTATTTGTCTTTTCTTGCGTTATAGGAACATTTGGTCTTTGTACCAATTTTATCATGACTGGTGCTTCTGAATTTGGGTTAGGCGCGATTCTTAGTCAAAATATGGGAGGAGAGAAGAGAGTAATTTGTTACCTTTAATCTATCGCAAATAAACAACCAAGACAAAACTGCTGGTTTTGCTTTTGTCGATCAAGAAACTTTGACCTTACGTTTTCACCGTTCATTGTGACAATGAGTTTGATGCAATAACATATTCGCATTTCTCTAGGCTTATGAGCCGTTCTAATTTATTTCCCTTTAGTGATAGTTTGTAGATTGTTTCCCAATAGGGGTTTTTTTATGTATTACGTATAGGTATTGTTGTTGTTAACATGGACATAGATAAATAAATAAATGAACGTCATATGTATAATTTTAAAAAACAGTAAATATAGAGAATTCCAACGACGTAAAAAAACCTAAACCGAAGAACCAAAAAATCGATATCATCAATATCAAGCTAATCAACAAACTCATCAATTCAGATGTCAAGAACTACAGAACAACTAGCCGAGATAATAAAAGCATTAAAAGCAGTCGTTACAGCCCTACAGCAGCAAGTAAATAATCCAAAGAATCAAAATAAAAATCAAACTCAATCAAATGTCAGGTTTTTACAGCCTTTCGAACTCTGTCAAAGAATATAGTATTATTTTGTTAAAAAGGTTTATAAAGTGATGTATCGTAGTAACTAGTTATTGTTGTTTTTTGTAATAAACTTGCCGTATAGATTTACAAAAAAAATAGATTTACGTTTCCGTGTGTCATTGGTTTAATGTGTCTAATTAGTAATTTATCGCGATTCCCAACATTTTGGCGCAGTCGGTAGGATTATTTATCGTTGGAAAATCGCTGAAACGGTAAAGGTTAATTCACAATGGACACTACGAAGTTATTAAGTACCATAGTTTGAAGTAAAAGTTGAAGAATCCTGACTCAGGCACAATAGTTAACGGGGTTAGACCACATCATCAAAAGTGAACAACTCGGAGTTCGGGAGCATCGGAAGACGACCTCCAGAAGAAGCTCTCACTAATCAAGGGAGCGAAACGTCGAGGAATATGATGAGGTGACGGGGTACCAGGATCGAGAAAGAATTGAAAGTAAAGTTTACGAAATTAAATAGAGAAAACTCGAGCTTGACTTCCAGAAAAATCAGTGAATCCAATTCACCTGGCGATAGAAAAAGTAAGTACGGGCTTCCAGAACTAAAGTGGCAAAAGTTCAATGGCTATCTCCGCAAGTGATTAACAGTTCACGATGACTAATCGAAGCCCACGGAACAGAAGTTTCAGTTCCTTATTCATGCTACCGCGAAGAAGTCATCAGCATGAGAAGTAGTTGAAAGTTTTCCCTCGAGCAGAAAAAATTACGACAAAGTAATGTGAGTGTGTACATGAAAACTTGATTTGGAGAGATGAATTGCTTATGGAAATTTATGTTCGGGATTTATTGAAGCACATCCTTAACTATAGAGACACAGTTGAGAGAGAGGGTCTCCACAGGACCCTGGGCGTAATTCGTGACAAGTATGTAGCAATTTTATACGCCCTGGTAGAATCATGCTTACCTGAGGAAATATCTCGCTCGATTTTGCGCACCTGGGAACGCCTATAAAGTCAAGGTCTTTGCAAAAATTAAAATATTACAAGCTGACTTGGTTGATGGAATTTTTGAAAGTGGAGGTCAGTAGTGGCATACTAGTCAATGTTGCAAAAGAGTGTTTCAATACTATCAAAGAGCGGTCAAACAAGAAAAAAAATAATGGTTTCAACACATCGCTATGGACTTGGTCAACAACTCCTCTAACAGGTCCTGAATTTTTTGTGAAGAAACTCACCCAAGTGAAAATCGTAACAATGCACAAAGTATGACTTAGGAACAGAAACGAGATATTATGATCCAAATGAAAATTTGTTTTATTTGTCTCATACCTGGACATCCGCAAATAAACTGGCGAAGTCACAATTGTTCTCGTCGTCATTTCCCCATTGTGTGCAGTGTAAAGGACGTGAACTTGACAAACCACAGTGTAGGAAATTCTTTCCTTCCAAGTGAAGCTGAAGGATAACAACGTCGTTCTTATAGTATGTGTAATTGTGGATTTCGGATCGCACAGTTATATTACCAAGAAAGCTCTGAATGTGTTGAGTTTGGCATCGAAGGGAAAGAAAGAATTGATATTAATATTTAGTGGATATGGAAATGCTAAGTCAAAATAAAATTTGTGGAAGTGTTCCTCGAATAACGGAAGGCCCATGGTTGAAGGAACTATTAAGACGTAAAACGTGTCTGTCAGACGTCGAAGAAAACTTCCGTGATATTAATCTTCTCATTGGAACAGACAACGTAGGCAAAATATTGACAGGAAGGATTGTGGCAACTAGAGCAGGACCGGTGGGAGTGAAGACCAAACTCGGTTGGACATTGATCTGTACCTGTCTCACTTCTTTCAACTCTAAAAGTAGCTCATTTGTGGTTAAATCACTTCTTACTGGCTTGGATGTCCACGCCTGATTGTTAGTCTTTCCAAACAAGAGTAGGTGGAAACAGCTGAAACTGACAGTGAAAGTGAAAGATGAGAAACAGTATAAGGTCAGTTGACCGTGGATTAAGGGTCACCCACCTTACCAGTAAACCGGGATTTGAGAGACTACTGGAGAGCACAGTCAAAAAGCTTAAACAGATGAAGCTTTTTGAAACTAACGACGCAATTTTTGAGGACTGGTTAGACATAATTGAAGAAGTAGAAGATAAACGAGAAAATTATAGGTACCTACCTTATCAAGCCGTTGTGAAGAAGGAAAGCAGCACTACCCCCTGTCCGCTACAGGTCCAAATTTAATTGAACCAGTTCCTTCGATTCTGCAAAATTTTTTGTCCCACCTCCCCATTTTGAGGGCCGGGGGTTAACTTTGGATTTTTAAATGGAAGTTTTTTTTTAATATAAAATTTGTATGTACGTAAGAAGCTAGGTATGTGTGAAACAAATTTTTTGATTTGCTCATTCGGTTACGGAAATATGATTTATTAGGCTAAAATACAAACAAAAAATTAACAATTAAATTTCGAATTATTTATCGTCTGTCATGCTCGAGAAATTGTTCGAAATGTCCTCCTTCAACTTCCAAACACTTTCTCACTCTTTTTCTAAATGAATTCCGTACATGCTGCAACATTGTAGGTGTCACTAATGAACAGGCAATCCGCATTCTGTTTTTCATAGCATCTACAGTTGTAGGTGCAATCGCCATCACTTTGTCCTTTATTAAAAATAACCCGTTTCCATGGAAACAAATAATAGTCAACATCAACGTCCACAATAACAGACAATTTCAAACAGCAATTTTTTGTTTGAATTTTAACCTAATAAATCATATTTCCGTAACCGAATGAGCAAATCACAAAATTTTTTTTACACATACACATACTTCTTCAGCTTCTGCTTTAATTTCTACCGGCAAAGAATCACTTTCTGACATTTTTCAAAACGATGCACACAAACGATTTCTAATTTTTTCACAAATATTGTTTTAATAAACAAGCATCCTAGCAACTAATAATGCAAAGCCGCTCAAAGTTTCACTAAATTTTCTAATATTTGCTATTACATTGAAATTTTAGAACTGTCAGATTACTTATTTTCAATTAAATTGGTTTAATTGTGGATAAAATCTTGTAGTTGCATTCGTGTTTTAGTGGCATATTATCCCCTTAAGAAAATTAAACGCTCGAACTTCGTTCTCGCGATTAAAAATTCTTGCGTGGATAATCTGCCTACTAAAACACATATACAATAAATAGCTATAATACACAACATACGATTAAGGAGTGAACACGTATCATAATAAAAATTATGGCAGTCAGAAACGTGGGTTAACGAGCTCAAAATATATTTGTTGTTATAATGTAGCATTCACGTGAGAATTAATTATTTTAATGAATATATTTCTTTTAAAAAATTAATTAAAAAAACTGTGTACTCTAATTACTATATTTTTTCGTGGTGTAAAAATTTGAATACACAAAATATGCAAATTACAATATTAATTTATATACAAAATGTTAATAACAACATTCATAAATTGTGAAAATAAGTTTATGTATCAACAACAACAAATATATTTTATTGATGTCGTTGTTTATTCGCAAAAAATAAAAAATTTGCGAGTTTCTGAAATTTATGAATTTATTATTTCTAATATAGTGATGGATTAGCTCCAAACGTCTCTACAAACTTTCAATATGAATCCCATTACGGTGATTGATTTAGAGTATCTTACTATTTTAATGAAATTTCTTATAAATAATTCCTTTTCTTAGCACATGTTTTAAAAAAATTGAGTAACGATGTATTTATTATATCTTTTTGATACGTTTACAATAAATTATTCCACTTCTTACCATAAACTAACTTATATCTATATAGAAAAACAAATTTGTACAAATTTTAAGTAAATAAAATAAATGAGAGAAAATTGTGTGCTAAAATTATGTTTTAATGGGGCAAAGTGGGCTTAGTTGCATGAATTTTAATGTAATTATCCATTAATTATTGATTGAAAGATTTTATTTAATTAGAATTGTTCATTATGTATAATGAATACCACAACAAAAATAGTAACTGTATTGAATAGGTAATTGTACTTATATTCAAGAAAGACGGCAAGTTGCGTCAACAATTACCTTGTAATAAATCGATACGAAAAGATAATCGAACATTTCTGCGTCTTTACCTTCTTTAAATTTAGAACAGAAGTAAAATTACAAAAATTGGTTACGCAATTGTCATCTTTCTACTTGACTTTCTCAGTTTCGCTTTAAAAATTTTAAAATTACTTGAAATTTCTCTAATTTGCAAAATTACTCATTCACTTTATGTTTATAACTTCTAAACTAAAACTAATCCACACAATTTTATACTATAAGTTTATAAGATAATTAATACGTACATAAAATTAAAACAATAGTCAAACACAGAAAAATAGTGCGCTAATAGAGGTTTAAAATGAATTATATGTAAAATTTATAATACGGAAAAATTGGAAATTCAAATCATATACAATTTATTTTCATTTAAGAATTTAAGCAAAATACAATATAGAACTTGTACTTTTGAAACGATAATTGAATAGTATATACATAATTATACGAGTTACATAAGCGGCTATTATTGCACTGTCAATAATAGCCGCTTATGTAACGTGTGTAATATACAATTTTTTTGACTTTGCATCTTCAATCTAAAAAAATTAAAAAAGATAACTCCATATTTAAACTTTGACATTTAGTAATTTTTTTACGAAGTTGGTACCACGATAAATTTGGCGTCCATCAAATTTGAATTAATCATTCTAATACCAACTTGAAGTACGGAACAGTATCGTTATAGACTTTCAGTGACTTTATAATGATCTGATATTGGTGTCGTTATAGATCTATTAACGTTGAAAAGTCGAAAAATAATATTATGATGCATTACAACTAATGATATTAACTCAAATATAATGATTATTCTTTAATATTCTGGGTTTCCACGGCTGAGTGGGACATAGGGAAAATGCATACAAAATCGATTTTTTGTAAATATTATCTCCACAGCAACTTAAACTTAAGCGACGCTTAAAAACTTTTAAGCATCTCAAGTTTAAGTAGTGTTGTGTGCAGACGCCTATCAACGGTAAAAATATAGGTAGTGAAGTTTTATTTTCAAATTAATGTTGGTTGAGTTATTTCAATTGCTCAAAATATTTTAATTTTTGTCAGCATATTAAAAAATTCTTAACGTTTATACTACATAATTACAATTGTAATAAGATTAAGAATAAAAAGGTAAAGTATTCAAAGAAATTATCTTAATAAATAAGGCTATGAAGTGCACCTATTTATTATTTAATAAAGGGAAAAAGATGCACTTTATAATTTTATTTGTAATAATATTGTTTAAAAAGTAGCAGCAAAACACACGTTGCATATGTACATTTTTGGTGACTCGATGAAGAAGCAACCTTAACAATTATTCGATTATTCCTCAAACTGTTATTCTATGAATCCTTCACGCACATGAGAACATGAAAACGCGTTTTAGAGATTGGAATATCAGACAAATTTCTTAAGCCAATAATTATAATTTTTACAAAAGCTTAAAGAAGACCAGGTTTCCCGGGTTGGTATAACACATTGCCAGGGGGTAAAAACCGTTAGCATGCTCATAGAACTAGCAACAAAATAAAAAATTAGTCAAAGAAGGACATTCCTCGGCTGGTAATTCACACTTCACAATTCTGTTCGTAACGAGAACGCACGATAAAGAAAAAAACGAGAATGGTAAAAAAGAGGAAACAAATTAGGAACGTGGAACATCAGATCTTGATTCCACAGTAAACAAGAAATAATAATGGAATTGAAAAGAACCAAAATCGATATACTCGTATGTGCCCTAAAAGTATGAGACTAAAAAGGAGGGAAAGGTATTGTACCATACCAATTCTCCTCTATAGCCGGATTGATAAGTCAAAGAATGCGAAAGAAAGAGTAAGACTACTCATTAAAAAAGATTATAACAACAAAATCAAAAAATTATGTTATTAAGAATACTACTAGCGGCAGCAATGAGGGTCAAATTCAGAGAACTTTCTAATTCTCCACTCACACTCATACCCTACTTACCTGACCGTAACCTAACTGAACCTCAAATTAACGTTTTAGTTGCTTAGTATAATTTTTGTCCTCCAAACAATATTTTCGACATATTCGAACGGTAACAAGCTAATACACTTTTTGTATAGACAATATCTTAAGTCTAAACAATAGGTTTTTCAACCACAAAATCCAATACAAATATACTGTTTTTGAGACTTTTTGGGGCCGCCGTTTTGGCGCTAAGACATTTGGGCTCCGGGATGTTTTGGCGCCGAAACGTTTTGGAGCGGGGATATCTTGAAGCCGACTCACTGACCGAACAATGCAATTTTGTGCTTCTGCACGTTCATAAGTGGTGATGTAGAATCTTGTTATAATATTAGTAAATGTATTATAAGTACCTACTAACGAATTAAGTGGTGGAGCGGGCTTTGTAGTAAGCATCTCAACTTTTCCTGGAGGCTTAATTTCTTGCGATATGATTATTTAATTACTTACTTACTTTATCAATCTCTGTGTGTGCACTTTCTTGTTTGTAACTACAACAGTTTTATTTTTAGTTTTATTGTACTCATATTTTTGCAACAAGATATTAAATAAAAAAATTTTTATAACGCAAAATTTGAACGTTTCCTGAGAGCACTCGTCAGTATAACAAAAAATAGTTTACGCATTTCCAGTTCAATGCCAACTTTCAAATGTTTTTTTCTTTGAAGTAAAAATATACACACAGCGGTAAGTGGCTTAAAATAATATCTCTGTAAAGTTGAAATTTATTTTTTCTATTTTGGGTCGTTACAGAGCTATAAAAGCACCCAAATGAGTTCTTTATAGAAATTTGAGTTGTTTTATAGAAATAGAACAATTTTATTCCGAACGGTGGTAACACTGATAACGTCCAAGCTGTTATTAAATTCGGTGTGCATTAATTTAAATCATAATTAATGTTTAGTATATTTATTTATCTACTTATTTTAATTTCCACCCATTTTTTTAATGAATCATATGATAAAATCATTCTGAAAAGCCAAAAATAGAAAAAATAGTATAAAGAATTTATTTCAGAAGGCATTTTAGCGACTCGTACTCTGTAGCTCTTTAGCTAACTGTACTCGTCTTATAAAATGCGTCTTCTGAAACTAGTTCTTTAATATACTATTCTTTTGTTCCTACAAAAAAGATGTTTACAAAATATATGACAAAGTAATAATATAAATAACTTGATTTGGATGCAAAAATACAAGATGATACCAGGAAAAATCTAGGTTACTAAAGGAATCAGACAAGGGAATTCACTTAGGCCACTTTTGTTCAACATAGTGATGAACTAAATAATAAAAACAATACTACAGAGAAGATTTCGTGCGTGGATATAAAATAGGAAATCAAAAAATTATACTGATATGTTACGCCGACGACGCAACTCTTATTGCCGACAACGAAGATGACCTGCAGCATTTCTTATTCCAGTTCAATTAATCCTGTGAAAACCTTGGAGTACACGTATCAGATAAGAGGACAAGAGCATTAACAATCAGTAAAGAACCATTACGCTGCAAATTAGAAATAAATGGAAGTATGGTAGAGCAGGTGTGTCAATACAGTATTTACGAATTAAGATCACAAGTCAGGATATATGAATCAGCCATAACGCCGATCATGACGTATGCTGCTGGAACAAGATCAGACACAATAAAAACCAAACAAATATTGGAGACAACCGAGATGCTAAAAATAATGGGCGTAACCAAAAGAGATCAGATACGAAACGAGAACATTAGACGTAGCTGTGAAATACAAAGGATAGATCAGTGGGTAAAGAAAAAATATGTGAATGGAATAACCATGTATCAAGGGTGAAAGACACTAGAATAGTGAAGAAAGTGTGAAATCTATCACCCAGGGGTAGATCACCCGGTAGGTGTGTTTGAGGTTAAAGAATATTACAGTGTTGACTTGTCTATTAAGTGCCACTTGACAGTGTCACAATAGTGTTTTATCACAACGCCATCTATATCGTTTTTAACAAAGTCCTATCAAAGATATGAAAACTTTTAAACTTCAAAGGTGGCGACACATACTGTTCCTACTGAATGTTATTGTATACTGTAGTCTAATAAGAACATAAGCTATAGATTTTCAGCAAAGTTTTCCGACTTTTCAAAATATTTTTTTAATTATTTACGTAGAATTGTTTTTTATTACGCCAGTTATGTCACTCGGAGTTTAAATTTAGATATAAAAATGCTAAAAAAATAAAAAACTGTATAATTAGTTAGTTAGGATTCAATGAAGTCGAATTCTTTATCAATAAAAATATTAATTACCTGATAAAGTTTAGATATTAACTGACACATTACAGGTTGTACTTTAATTAAACTTATTAAGATACAGACGGTTTCATTAATCACATCCATATGTCAAATATGAATAATAATATAGTGCAATATAATAATAAACTTATGAGTTATGACAATAAGTTGAGTTTTATCATGGCGTACACTTGGATATAACGGAAGAGCTGTATCTGATAAATGTAGTAGACTTCTAGACTGTAACTGATGTGTACTGCTCCACAAACCTAAATGGTCACCTTCAATGTACAGTTTAGAAACTTATATTATGATTCTAAGTAACATTTTACATAAGAACATCATTATGTATAGGTTAAACAGATGAAAATAAATATAAAGAACATTGCTTATTTACATTGTTAATTTGTTTCGTAAAAAAGTATCTTCTATTCCTATTCTTTTTGTGTCATTCTTAGAAGTAAATTGCATAGTTCTTCGTGATATAACAAAAATTAAATGTAGAAAAATTCTGTCATTTACAACATGTACAATATTTCCCCAGATACAATATACATCATTTTAAAATTGTTTCTTCCTTAGGGAAGTTGACAACACTCTTTGTATATGACATTATAGAACTCCTAGCATACGGACACACTTAATTCAATAATGTTAAATTTTGTACGTTTTGGAATACGAAGACAAATATATAAAATACGTTGTTTCTTAGACAATTCAATTTTTATTTTGCATCTAAAATAAAGATGTTTTAGCACTCAGTATAATGTTATAGTATATTATTCAACCAGCATGTAGAAGCTATTGTATGTGATTTGAATAATATATTTTAGTATCTAAATAAACATGACCAACCACCAAGTTATTATGTCATTTGTTCTGTAATAACAGACATTAAACGTTTTTAACTTTTTGTTTGGAATTGTCAATGATGTTTTAATTTGCATATGTTAGTAATCATGCAAATATAACGTGTAAACGAAATCAGTACATTAATTTTAACAGGTAATAGAACTCGTCAACACCAACACCTTTCCTGGTATCTTTTTCTTTTTAACATTTTAGATTTTGAGTTAAATTTATTCTAAAATATTGTTTCATGATAATTTCTCTTTGTTGGAGCATTTCATAAAAGCTCGTCAATTTAAAGGAGGGAAAATGATTTTAAAAAATGCAATTTCAAAAAAATGGTACATAGAAAAAGTGTTTGACTTGATGAGTTCTACCAGCGGTTAAATTTTATATACTTATTTAATAGTAAAGAGTCGACTACATAAATTATTTAAAAAAGGGCAAGTTAATGCAACAATCTATTTATAGCGAAAAAAGTAGAGAAGCTAAAAAAGATAATATAGTGATTAAATTGGTTTAGGCTTTTTCGGAATTTTGTAAATCATTGGTGTCTAGATTCAAATCTAAAGGCCGTCGTTGATTAAGATTTCTTCTTAACGTTCCGCTAACGGAAGAGATCAGCTCGTTGATAGGTCCTTCCATTTCCAAAATTGGATGAAGACTGATGATTTCGGCTTTTTAAATTGTATTTATAATCGTTCTAAAAGAAAGAGGGATTGAATCGCATTAGTTAAATCCGATTTATCTTCATGTATCGTTTGGATGTTCCTCAAGGTTTTACGGGCACCCAAGATCCACAAGGTAGATGTCTTTCTGAAACCAATAGTGAGCGCTCCTGGATCACCAACATAATACTTAGCTAAGTACTTAGCATTTGTGATGCAACCACACATAGGAAAAACCAACAGTTAGGTTAAGGACTCTCAAAAATCACGACATTAACACTAAACCTCAAGACACTCTTGTAAGTTTTGACTTTTTTGCTGTTTACCAAAGTGCCACTGAGGAATGTGTAGGGACAAAAGTCTTCCCTACTAATATCCGCAATATGTCTAACCGGAAGCTACTTTGTTTGGAAAGGAAGGTTCTCCAAACTGTAGATAGAGGGGCAATGCAATGTACACTGAGTCTAGTGATAGCCAATTACTTTATAAAGAATTTTGATTAAAAAACTATCGAAATCGCGGAATACAAGCCAGCAACATTCTTCCGGTACGTAGATGGTACTTTTGTCATTTAAAACACTTAACCAGTTTCTTTAACACCTATACAGCCAACATCTCTGTATCCAGTTTACTATTGAGACAGAAAATGAGCAACAATTGGCTTTCTTGAAAGTGCTGGTAAAAAAACAACAAAACAAACTAGGTCACACAATGTATAGAAAATTTACACACTCGGCAGAGGCACAGGAATCCGCGAGTCAATTAACTACTGCCCACGCATATCTACTATACATATCCAAACTTACAGACCGCATAGAAGGAATTCTAAAAACGTAAAACTATTTTTAAATCAACCAAAAAGATTCATCAAACCGTCAGATCAACAAAAGACAAAAAAAATCTTTTTTTAGTAGCCGGAGTTTACCGTATACCTTGTTCTTACGGCAATTACAAAAAAATCTATGCGAATTAGGGTTAAAGAACATCGAACAAACTGACGTCATGTACAGTGAAAAAGAAAAATTTCAAGAAAATCTAACTAAGAATTGAAAGTGATTTAACGAAAAAGGAACAATAGATTCAAGTAGAATTTAGAAAAAAGAACTGATGGAATAAAATAAAAGGAGAATAAGTTTAAAAGAAGGCACAACAATACAATCAATGACTGCGCTTCGATTTCTTTGTATTAATTTTTTTTTATCGTCAATGTTATTCTTAATTTAAAATATAAAATATACATAACACATTAACACATACATTAAAACGTACTTCTAAGTAAAAGTTGAGAGTGATAACGATGTATAATAAACCACAAAAGTCTAAGGGTAAATGGAATATATCAAATAACAAAGGATAAAAATCTAACAGCAAACACTAACGGAGAATAAGTAATCGGTGTATTTTTTGGAGCCGGGCAAGGCAACTGGCACATTTGAAAGTAAAATATGGAAAATAGCAACATACAATATTGATACTATGAGAAGAAAATAAATTCTGTAGCAGTATGAGAAATTGACAAGAAAATCAAGGTGGTATCTACTAGAGAAGTATGGAGAAGTAAATTAAAACAATAATGTAAGAAGAATGTCATATTTCTGCATTGTAAACGTTTTAATAATAATAAGTACACTATTTCTGCACAAACAAAGACTTAAACTTACGAAACAGATGAGAAGTAGAAATAAAAGATTCTTTACTCACTATACACTAGAACAACACGGAAGAATCATAAGAATAATAAACTAGGAAATAAAAAGGTGATTTATAACGATCACTTTATTATAGTAGCTAAAGTCAGAAAAAATACAAAAAGCTCCCTGACGAATAAAATAATAAAGAAACGGTAAAATAAGAAAAGAAAAAACGAATAAATACAAACATCCTGTTAATAAGGGGCAGGAAAGGTATGAGAGTCAAATATAAAAAAGGCAGGAGGGTATATTTTAAGAAAATAATAAACATAGCAAATGTAGTATGCAAGTAAGCACAGCTGAAAAATAATAGGATACAATCATCATATCTCAAAAATTTGGTGCATATACATTGTTTGTAGTATCAACTAGATTTAAGGCATAAAGCCAGAAAGCATCTTATCTAGATATATTTGCTTATATTAAGAATATGTATAAAAATATTTTTCTATCTATTTTTCTTTTGTTTAAACTATTTTTTTGTAATACATTCAAAAATAATAAATATTCAAAAAAATATGAAAGAAAAGTTGTAGATTACATCATCTACTTTTTTTTTGAATGGTTTTTTCCTACAAAGCTTTTCTTCTATTTCATTTTAAAGAAAACTTTATCAAACAAGGAACTAGGAAGCTTAGTTTTGTCAAAGGACTTTCTTGTTAAACACTTTCCGTTCATTTCGGGAATAAAACTTCTACTTACTTACTAAAATGCCCACACCGGTGTATTCAAAGGAACAAGATATAAAATCTAATTATTTTGTCTACAGTACACATATTGTTAATATTTCCCAGATAACCTCTTAGTAAGAAGTTAGGAGAAGTAATTCGAACGTGTGTTACAAAAATTGTAGCAACTGCAACCTGCTGAAGAAAAAAATAAATTAAAATTGATATAGTTAAACAAAATACCGTTATTAAACAGAATAACTTTATTGTACATTTTGAACTGATTTCTGTAAGAGCACTTTTTCTTTTACGTAAGCAATACATTTCTTCCACAAGCTTTTATAATTGTACTCATTTGTTTTCCCATACTTCTTATCAGGTCAACAATCCAACAAAGAAATTCTCACTTCATCTGCGTTTTGAATAGCAGTAATTTGTGCTTCTCTCTAGCATGTCCCACCAAATCATTGTTTGGTATAAACATTTTATTTCAAAATTTAGTTATACAATAGGCGACATATCATGCATTAAAATGAAGTTGTTTGCGATATGTGACGGTAAATGGTACCATAATGGTCTTGGAGAATATTAAGAAGTTAACCCCCACCATCATCACCATTATCTCTCTTCGTGTCCCCAAACATATGCCGCCACATACCATAATTGAACCTCCACCAAACAATGCAGTAGTGGCAAAATTAAATAGTTCATTTCGTTTTCCTTGGTGTTAATACAATCTTTCCTACCGTCGATGGAATTTACACAGATACGGCTTTCGTTTGTGAAGGGAATGTTGATGTTCTCGAGAAAATTCTAGTCGCACTACACAATAGTGTTTCTAAAGTCTTCAGACTTTTATTGGCACAATTCTATTACTCTTTTCGTTACTATGCGCTTACTTACGATGGTTCCATGAACATATTACAATATTCCTCATTTAAACTGCTGTTTGAAGTGTGTTTCGCACTGTTTGAAACCTTTTCTACCATAAGCGGACACATTTTAATTTATATCAATATCTAGTTTGTTTCGAAAAATTCCTATTCTTTTGAGATGCTAAATTGTCTGAAAATACATCAATAACTACATTATTAAGTTTTTCTGAGAAAAATGAAAGTGGAGAAAGTTTTGTGATTGCCCTTAAAAGGCGGTATTTTAATTCTCGGTAATTTTATACTTATCTTTGAAAGGTACATTATTTGACAGTTTTGAAGTTGAGGTGTGCAAAACTAATTATCTAAATCATAATTCTGTTAGATACTAAAATCAAAATAAATAACTTTAATAGAATTTAAATCGTTCATAATGATGCAATTTTTGATTACATATTAATTGTTAATGTTTTAAAAACATAATGCAAAATTGAATAGTATACAGGGTGAAGCAGATAAAACATTGGTTAGACGAATCTCGATAACTCACTCGTAGTTGGAAATTGAAAATTTACATGGAGGGGTTTGGAAGGGTGATCTATTTATTAAAAATATTAGTATGCCCTTGCCACTTCCGGTTATACAGGAAACATATTGTAAATTCGATATTTTAAATGCGACACCCTGTATATTTTTTAATTTTCTCAATGTTTACGTTATTCTGAACAAATGTTGTTAATAATTCCATATGTGTATCTTAAACAGTTTTTGAGTTATATGTTTTTTAATCTAAACTTCACTTTTTCCCTATATTGAAAAACTCAAATATTTTCTAATAAGATTTGGATAATAGCTTACATATTTGAAAATCTGTTCACAACATAACTCTGGGAGTAAAGTCGTTTTATTAAAAAGTCACATATAACTATCTTTTTTATTTAAATGGAACACCCTGTATATGATTTTTTACTTTATAAGTATACATTATACACCATCTATTTGTATTAGATTTAGCTACACCTATCTCATGCAGATTTCCGGTAACTGCAATTTAATTATTTTTGACACTAAATCGTTGTTTTGAAGTAGATTAGGGGAAGTAGAAGGACAAAAATGAATAAAGATGCAACAACAATTTGGTAATGATACTAATACTAGTGCAACAAATGTTCAAAATGATGCCGATTAACTACTTTTTCCCTACGTATAGAAAATCAAATATATTCTAATGAGATTTTGATAACTGCTTACATTTTTAAGAAATTGTACACAACATTGTATCGTTTGTAAATGCTAAATTGTTATTGTTATTATACATAATGTTGTAGAGTTATTATTTTAGAAGTATTCATTATACACTATCTATTTGTATTAGGTTTTCTTATACCTATCCCATGTAGATTTTAGGTAATATGACTGTGAATCACTACCAAATTGTTAAATATTGCCATTGTTTTTTGGAATCGTTATTCATTCTTGTCTTTCTACTTTCCCAAATCCCTAATCTACTCTAAAACAAAGATGTAGTGTCAAAATATGATGAAAGTGAAATTATCGGAAATTTACATGAGATAGGTGTAGGTAAACCTAATACAGATAGATAGTGTATAATGTATTCTTCTAAAATAATAAATCATATACTCCATTTAAAAAAATTTAGTCATGTGACTTTTTTAATATGATTACTTTACTCCCATTTCTAGAAAACCTTGTATAATAAAAAGTAACAATTTAGCATTTACAAACGATACAGAGTTATGTTGTCTAGAATTTCTTAAATATGTAAGCTATTATTCAAATCTCATTAGAAGATCACCTGGTTTTAGGTATGACTCATTGCAGTAAAGTATGATAATCGACGTGACATAGTTTTCTGTTTTTGTAAACAAAAATATCAGTGAAATGCAATTGAGAAGCGTATGTCGTTTCGTTTATTTCATATGCAAGCAATGAAACGTATGTCGAATAATTTTCTTTGTTTACATTGACATAACCCTACATTCGTACTTCAAGTTGCCACACCGTTTTTGAATTTTTTCAACTTTCCTTTATTCAAATCAGTTTTTCACTTATTCATCGAAGCAGATTAAGTAAGTACATGACATTAACCAAATATTCAATATTAATACGATAGCATATGAATAGTTGCGATGCCAATGAAATTGGAAACGGAGGCAGTCAGTATGAAAGTAATGGACTAGTTTAACGTGACAACGGTGCTGTATTGTTGCCTTTCACATCAGTTATGCAAGTATTTAATGAATTAAAAGTACTACTTTACCTTACAGCTTAATTCATTATAGTGAACTATAGAAGCATATGGCGATAACGTAAATACTGTACCTTCGATTAAGAAAAGATATGAAGTGAAGGAGAACAAAGAACCTGCAAGTGCCAAAACAAAATCCTAGGAAGTCAAAGTCTTATGATAATTTACAATATGCGTACTAACTTGGATATTTAGTTGAGGTTCACCAAAAAGGAGTTGGCGCGATGCTTCTAAACAAATCATAAAAAAACCACTTGGAGAAGGCAAAAAGTTTGTCCCCGATTTTATACTTACCAGTAATAAATTAAAATGTGTTTTTAGGTTTATTGTTGTACATGCAGGAAACAGCAAAGGCTTTATTTCTAATGTAAATTTAACAAAACCTAGTTTAATTATATTAGACAACGCCAATTACCATTCAACACTAAAAGAAGAATAACTATGCTTCATCGACGAAACAAGATTTGTGTACATATTATTAAAACATAATGTGATGCATGATCAGAAAATGTTAAAACGAGAACTTTTACAATTAGTTAACAAAAATGAAACCCAAAATTTATGAAAAAATGAGCTCGCACTCACGAACATGTATACGACGTGTGGAAACAATCGCTCCAAAGAATAGATTGTACATATTGAGTGAAATGCATTCAACATGCTGAAAAAGAAATGAAGAAGTCGTGGGATATTGAGCAGCGGTTTGAACTTGTGGAATTATATCGGATGCTTTTTTAATTTTTTATGTAGTAGATTCATTTTGCGTTACAACCCAGTAACGACTTTGAGTGGATGAATGTACATTCGATAAAGCGCTATTTAAATGAAACAATTGTTCAAATTCAGTTAAATAGATACTTCAAAACTAAACGTTGAATTTAACACTAAAGTAAAATTATTTTAAGAAGTTTTATACGTGGACATCTGGATCATATACATTAATTTATCATAATATTATAGTTTTGCAACTGTACAAATATATAAAGTAAATTATAATTATTATAAGTTCCCACACCTTATTCAATGACACAATTTAAAAATGAACAGAAAACCAGAAAATTTGTGGTCAAAAACAACACATTTATGATTATTTTAATTAGTTTGAAACAGCTGATCTAACTGGATTGACAGTTTGAACAGAAATTGACAGTAGGAATTATGTATTAGTTACGACATACGAGGGCCTGGATTGATGCATACGATTTGTAACGATGAGTCATACCTAAAACCCGGTGAATCCGACTCTATTCGACTTTTCCTACATACAGAAAAAGTGTAGTTAAGATTAAAAAAAAATTATTCAAAAACTGTTCAAGATAGACATAAGCTGTTATTAACAAAATTTGTTTAGAATAACGTTAACATTCAAAAAATTAAAAATATACAGGGTGTCCAATTTAAAATATCGAATTTATAACACGGTTCTTGTATAATAGGAAGTGGTAAGAGGGTAGATAATATTTTCAATAAATTGGTCGCCCTTCAAAACCCCTCCATGTCAATTTTCAATTTTCAGCTACATTTAGTTTTTTGGGAACCGTCTAACGAACGCTTTATCTGCTGCACCTTGTATAAGTTAAATCCAATAATAAATTCTTTTGTTCTAACTGACTGACTCATCGCAAACGACCAAATGTAGCGTAACATAAACTACACTTCAATGTCATCACTAATATGAATTTATCTCCAAAAACAAACTTCAAATTAAATTTAATTTATTCTTATAACGTTATTGGACCGATGACTTTGGAGGAAGAGATTAATTATTTGTTAAATTAAGAAATAAATCCAAAAAATGCTAAAAAATACTCTTATCTAGTATAATAAAAGAATATATTGCCACAAATTTTGATATAATATAATTAGTTCTATGCATAAATTTTCTTGGCCAAATAAATTTAAACAATAAGAAAAATTACTTTTGTATACATACAATTATTAGTAAGCACTTATATTACTATAAAGTATATGCAGAAAATAAAATTACAAACTCCGTGTAAAAAGCTTAAATAAAAATTCATATTCCTAAATTTAAAAGTAAGTATAAAGCGCCGATAATGAATTACAAGGAGGGTGTTTAATTAATGTGATTGAACCGGTGTTTCAATTTCAAATTAATCTTCTTTAATTGGAGATCAGTTTCGTAGAAAGAGGATTTGTTAAATATTCGTTCGTACTTACTATTAACACAGTTATATGCATTATTGTTCCTAAAAATCTCTTGTTTTTTTTTCATAATGAAAGATCTTTTGTTTCAGGCTTATGTAGATCTTGTAAAAGCGTGGGGTTGGAAATCTTTTACAATCATCTACGAAAATAATGAAGGTTTAGTTCGTTTACAAGAGCTTTTAAAAGCTCACGGACCTTATGAATTCCCTATAACAGTTCGACAATTAGGAGAAGGGCCGGATTACAGGTGAGTACTTTTATTGTTTAAATAGCTTTCTGTTTTTCAAATTTTATTGATTATTTAGTTTAAGACTCTTTTGAACACTCAATATATAATCTTTGAACTTAATAATAAACCCGAACAGTTGGGTTGGGCGTGCTGAAGTAAATTATCTTCAACTTCTGGCAATTCCCATGCAAGACAAGCTACATTTCTAATCAAATTGGACCCATTCGTAACTCTCTCTCGTTTGAATTGATTAACTGCTCAATGTGCAGCGAACTGAAAGGTTAAAGTCAGAAGTGGAGGGTAACGTGGTTTTACTATCATCTTAATATAGAGAATTTGTTGTTTCCTTAACATTCAAATATATTAGATGCTTTGAATTCCACATCACACCGTCGTTCACCATTATTATTCTGTTAAAGGTGTCACGACAAAAGTTATTCGCTTTATTTTATTGTGAAACGCGTTCGAACTTTAAAACTTAGTCGAACAACATAGTTTCGCACCCTATTTGCGGTATGGATACGAATTCCTAATATGTACGAAACTGTAGGTCAATATCTGCGTCAACAATGATTTAAGGACTTCTTTTGAACGTTAGGTGCGTTTAAAGTTGTTGGTGCTGTTAAGCGCGCTGTTCCAGATTTTCGACTGATTTACGGATTTAACATTTGTATTCAATGAAACTTTAGATTTATAGCGGTTGTAGTAGTAGTATTGTATTACGCCTACGGAGTTATTATTATGTATTTCAAATTTGAAGTTTGAAGCATTATGGCAGCAATTCTACTTTTCATGAAATACGAGAAATTTTTCATTATTTTTGAAAACTATCTGATGATAATTGTTTTATTTATTAATTTAAAAGTTCACATTAATTAATATTTTTGCAGTACGCAAATATTATATAGTTCAATATTGTTTTTAAACACAAAATTCAACAATGTAAAAATATTCTAGACTTTACTAGAGAAAAACGGTTTTGAATTTGTATAGTTTGTATTGTTTATAAACGCAATCTTGTTATATTTTCAAACTAGTAAGTACATTAAATAAAACAATATATATTTTAGTACTAATTCGATATTTTTTTTGAATTTGACGCAATTGAGAATACAAGCTTGGTATTTTGATCACGTAATTTTTTTCCCCGCGGGTTTAAAATTGTTCATTTCGCCTCTAGTTGCACTCTTGTTTTATGTGTTTAAAACTTTGCAAAAGTAAGGTTATAAAATAATAAGTCCAAACAGAAACTAAAACTTGTATTGTCGTATTTGCAATAATCAGAAATTAGAAAACGATTTCTCAAACGCTCAACAAAAATCCTCTCTATCAAAAACTCGCAGTGAATCGTAAAATTTGCGTTGGCATGCCTTGAAATAACAAATTTCAAAAAAAAGTTTAAAAAATAATAACAGATCAATAAATACCAATCAATAAAAAAAATTTAACAATAGATCGCTTGTATTGATTTCTATTGAATGTTCTAACGGTAACTACTCGTACAAACAGTGACTTATTAAATGACTCTCTATAAAACAATTGTTACGGTCCAAAATACTCGAGTTGCGCGTTGCGACGAGAATTAAATTTACCGCGCATGCAACAAATTTTCCTATTGGTGGATCGTGGTTTCAATAACTGCACGATAAATGAGTGTGGAAATATAAATCCGACCGATTTATATCCACGTGTCTGACCTCATATTTTACTTATATTTAATTCCTGGCCGCGTTGGAACGAGCAATTGGGAATTCTTTGTTACACAAAACGTGCATATTATCACGCTGTCGTCGACCTCAAAACTACACGGCCGATCATACTCGAGCGATTGGGGGTTAAGCACGCGGCGCGCCTGCTATTGCAAAACAACAATCTGCTCCCAGAGCTGTGTCGTCTACCTTCCTTATCAGAACTACATGCATCAGTATACAGCTAAGTTATCGTTTTAAGGAACTAATTCATTTTGCATGCGTTCGAAACTTAAGTACACGCGACATCAAGCGGTTGTATCTTTAGCGTTTAAACGAATTGTTATTCGGGGTAGTCTCCATCCACCGACGCTCGTTGTTGTTGGCTCTAACTTCCTCAGACTTGGGGCGCTGTCATTATTGTGGGGTTAAGCTAAAACAAAAAGCCTTTTGGATTGACGGGAGCTACATTCCGTATTAGAACGAGTGTACTACTAGTTTTTAAGTCACCGTGTGTACGTGACGTGTGTACGTCGAGTTTCCTTAATCACCAATCTTAAATTGGTACGCTACTTTTATTCTGGGGTTAATAAACGAAAAACTTAACTGAATTGCGACATATGTAAACGAGAACTATAACTAATTGGTTATTGCTAATACACACAAGTTTCATGCGACAGACTCTCGCATTTCTCCTAGATTTTCCAAATATTTTAAATTGTATGTGCTATATTTATATGTCTTTTGTCTCTCTTTGATTTGTGTTCGTTGTAGCGTGTTAGACTTTAAGTAAATTCCTGTTGATCGGTTTTATTTCTCTCCGTTACTCAACAGGTGGCGCCTCGTTTTGCAGCAGTTATTTCTTTTAGTTCTCCCAAGGGCCTCCCCTATCTCACCGACTCAGCCGGACACTGCTGTGTCAACGCTTATAAGTACGGGATCTTCCACGCATTTAGTGCGTTACTTCGAGCCCAATATTATTGTTCTTTCTTTTCTAGGTTGCATCGCTAGAGCCGTCACTTTATTTTATTTTTTATTATTTGTGAACTGCAACACTTACATCCTGTTGGTCGGTTTTATTTCTCTTTGTTACCCAGCAGGTGGCTCCTCGTTACGCAGCAGTTAATTTTTTAATTCTCTCAAAAACCTCCCCATCTCACCGACGAAGCCGGACACTGCTGTGTTAACGCTTATAAATACTGGATCTTCCACAAATTTAGTACGCTATTCGAGCCAAATATTGCTCTTTCTTTTTTTTTCTAGGTTGCATAGCTAGAGCCGTTACTTTATTTTTGTCTCTTATTATTTGTGAACTGCAACCGTTACACAATCAAAAATATATCAACCGTTTTATATTTTTTGTCCATTATGTTTTAAAGTTGCGAAGTTATCGCTTAGATAACGATTTGCATTTAAACATTCAATCATCGTTACAGTTATCTGTTGGCATTACTTAGTTTGTACTATTTATACGTGTCCCTATTACACGAGATGTCGCAAGACATGCATTTCACTTATGTCCATTGCTCCACGAGAGTTTAAAAGACCAACGGCCTTTTTGTACAGTTATATACCGCACTTAAGTATACACCTCTGATGAGCTTATAATAAGAGCGAAATGCGCATCACGTGTTCTTTCGTGTGTGTCTGCTACTGTACAAAAATACTTGGCTTTATCTGCAAGAGTGTGTTATGCATTCTAAGTTATCGCTTAGATAACGATTTGCATTTAAACATTCAATCGTCGTTACAGTTATTTGTTGACATTACTTAGTTTGTACTATTTATACGTGTCGCTATTACACGAGATGTCGCAAAACATGCATTTCACTTAAAGTTGGGAATGTTGAGTTCAAATCACAGTTGTTATCAGAAAAGGAATTTCTCCTCAAGCGATTAGTAGAATATTATAGAATGTTATCATTAAGGTAATTAGAGAGAAACGTAAATGACGTTGAAATAAGCATTATGTTAAAATCGGTACTTAGTGACAAAAAGAAATAATCGGGAAAAGCCCAAATTAGATTTTATGAAATTAAAAATATCAATAACAAACAATTCCATTTATAAAAAAGGTGAACTTTACTTTATAACCATTTTTCTATATAGGACTTACTACCAATACTACGTCTCTGAAAACGCAACCATTTCCGTACAGAGTGCACCGAAAAACCTCATTTGAAAAAATACGTTGTAAAGAGGGTCGTTTAATATGTCACTGTTTGAACGTGGCCATTAAAACCACGATGTAGGGCAGTGATTCTTGCGAGAGGCCATACATACGAAGGAACGTTAGGTTCGGACAACCATATGACCAATTTTCAATTCTTTTCCTGTAGTTTTTTGCCACTTCAAATGTCTTTGTAATTCAGGCAGGACCTCACGTGACAATCGCTTCAAGAAGTGATTAATAATCAACTGTCGTCGCTGTACGGAATTCAGACACCATTCAGGATCATGAATGTCATTTATTGGAACTACTGGTGTAGCTCTAAATGAAGATCCAAGCATAAAATGGAAAGGAGTGAGAGGGTTGTAATCATTAGGATTGTTGCATATACGAGAAAATAGACGGGTAGTTTAATATAGACTCTATTTGCGTTATCAGAGAACAAAGTTTTGTAGTTTAAATTCAAATCCTTTAATACCTTAAACAGACTTTTTTCCAATTTAATATTCGATTCCCAGATGCCTCCGTAATGAGGAGAATATAGATTGTATACTATTGGCGCGGAGTAATAAATCATAATTGCTTGAAATAATTCTTTATTTTCTTGTGAAAGCGGTACTTCTACGGTTAAGTAAAACCAATAAATTCTAACCAAAATACGATCATTGTGCCGCTCTTGCAGCATATCGACCCATCTAGGGTCTGAGAACAATAGTTTAACCTGTGTAAACACGTTGCCATCAGCCCAGGTACTGACGAAACGAGAATCATAGCCGTAGATGTGGGTATTATACCAAGATTCAAAAATAATGGTATATAATACGTAAGAAGTAAAATTTGTAATGTGATCTACTATACAAATAAAATAAATAACATATAAATAATATATGGCATAAATATAAAATAAAATAGTAATGCAGATATTGTCAGTACATTTATTACAATTACAATTAATTTGCGGGGACAAGTAAGGATTGAAACAATAAAAGAAACCACATAATAATTCATATCAAGGTAGATTTTACTATTATAATATATTTACCTACTAAAATATGATTTTCCAAACGTATCAGGTACCTACGCCACTGCAATACGGGAGATTCGATAATTCTGACAGGTTTATTACTCCGCGCCAATAGTATACTGAGTATAGAGAATAAATGATGATAGGTAAATATTTCCTCCTATATATTATTTAATTAAAGAGAGAATAAAGTACCAATTGATACTTCAACTTGAATAAAAATTACCTGTCTCGGGTTGAAGTACGGAACTTTGAGAAAATACACGAAGTCGTTTTAATTCATCAGCAGCGGAAGTAAAGTTTTTAGCGTTGTCACTAAACAATGTATTTGGTTTGCCTCGTAATCACTTAAAAATATGTAAGAAAACTTGACAAGAAAGGTTAGTTAGTAACTCTAAACAGTCTAAACGAATCGCTCGACTGGTCATATAAACAGAAAGGGCTATGTAAACTTTAACATATTTGGGATTGCACGTACCTATATCTAAATCTACACCAGTGTTGAAAAAAACAAGGATGATATTGAGAAATTTCAGCGTTGGGTAAATCTCCCATTTTGTTTTCTGCAAATTTTGGTTTAAATCAAAAACATGTTACATACTTTTTCACAATCTGTCGGCAAGGCGATTTTCCAGATAAAGTCCAAAATGTCTTACAAAAACTAATAACTGGTTTGCATCACAATGTAAATATATGGTAATGACGCAAAACCAATTTTGTGAAATGATGACCTTTTGGTAATAATAACGGTAAATTTTATCTAAGGATAAATTAGAACGTCGAATTCTGCGCTCAACTCGGATCAAACCTGTATTATCAATAAAAAGGCTGATTTAAGATTATTCTTATAATTTGTAGAAGATGTTGACGTTGAACGTAACATTCAGCGGAAAATGAAATATTATGCATAATTTGACAAGAATATTAAAGGCATCAGCTAGTTCTTTAAGTGTCAAATGGCTAAATATTCTATTTTCCGCAGTTATTGGGCAGTTTTTGGAAAATCGTAAACTATAAGCAGTAACTCGAAGCTTAGTTAAGATGAAAATCGATTTAAGAATTTTCAGAAAATGTATTTTATTCATTTTCTAAGAGAATTGTGAAACAGTTTTTAATTTCAAGTAATTCGTAATCGACTTGATTGTATAATACACAGAATACTGAATACCAAAATCATGGTTTAGTCAAAATGAAGGCCCATTAAACAGGAACTTATGTTTTCAAAAAAATATCCACGTGTAATTAAATCTGCAGGATTTTCTTCGTTCGATACGTGATGCCAATCGGAACCATTTGTGTGGTTTATCTACTTATGTATTTAACAATTATCTAGCCATAAAGGCGAATTGCCATTGGTTTGCAGTCAACAACTTTTTATGACAAATATATATATATATATATATATATATATATATATATAAAATATAAGTATACAGGGTGATCTGCGTAGAGCGTGCATTAAAAGTTTTTTAACTTGCAGATAAATCAAAAACTTGAAATTTGGTACGCAGCCATAATCGATCATTTTTGTTCTACCTAAAGTATGTTAAGACCTTCAGCTATACAGGATGTGCCAAAAATTGCTTATTTTAAATACATACCTATAATTCTTTTTACATGAGTCGAATGTCCATATAATTCTGAGTTTATACAACCTAAATTATGTTATCTTATCCTTGACCGTTTTTGACATAGCTGAACAGCAACATGCACTATTGGTTAAACGCCAAGTCAATTTTTTCCAGAAAATTATTCTTATATATATATATATATAATATTAAAATCGAAAAAAATGTTCTTTAATAATAATTTGTTCTTTACAATTAAATAGGAATCCATATTTTTTATGAAACAGTTATGATTGTTCTTTGTTTTTATGGCATAGCTACTTACTTGAAAAATCAAAGAAAAAAACTGACTAGAAGGAATTTCTTGATTATTATTAAATAAGTCGATAGGGATACGAATTGGGTAAAAGAAATGCTTAAGCAGAAGGTACAATTTGAAAAAATTTACTTTTTAATAATTTTTTATTGTGATATTTAAAAATTTCCTGTGCCCATATGGTACAAAATAGAACAACCAGTAGAACATCAGGAGTAAGCCTGAATTATCAGACAACTACTCCATAAATTTAATATGATAATCTTAACTGATTTGCGAGATACAAATTTTTTTCGGTAACTATTACAAAGCACAATTTATTTGGAAAAAACGACATATAACAAGAACGGTCAAGGATAAAGATAACATAATTTAGGTTTAATAAACTCAGAATTGTATGGCCAATCGACCCATGTAAAATGAATTATAGGTTTTTATCTAAAATAAGAAAGTTGATAGCAACTTTTGGCACACCCTGTATAGCTGAAGGTCTGAAAACATTTAAGATAGAACGAAAATGATCATTTATGGCTGCGTACCAAATATTAAGTTTTTGATTTATCTGTTAAAAGTTAAAACACTTTTAATGCACGCTCTACGCAGATCACCCTGTATAAATTCTGCGACATAAACAAAATAAAAAGTAAATTACATTAATACTATTTTTAACCTAATAATTTGATGAAAGGTAGATATTTCCTCTTATAAATTATCAGTAATTGGATTGTTCTTCGTTGAGGAGGGGCACCAAAAAACCACTATGAGCATTTTAAAGGCCTGAAGAAGTGCACATTCTGCTGCACAAAACGTTGCCTGAAAAAACGTCATAGTGGTTTTTTGGTGCCCCTCCTCAACAAAGAACAATCCAATTACTAATAATTTGTATTCAATACACATAGTGTATTGTGGTCATATCAGGGTGGTCTGCGTAGAGCGTGCTTTAAAGGTTTTTTAACTTACAGACAAATCAAAAACTTAAAATTTGTTATGCGGTTATAATTAAACATTTTTGTGTTGATAGCAAATTTTGGCACACCCTGTATAGCTGAAGGTGTAAAATATTTTAGGTAGAACAAATTAATTATGACCCTGTACCAAATCTCATAATATTCAATGTAATATATAATAATACTTTAGTTGGGAATGAGTACAAAAAAACAATACCGCTTAATAGATGCTTAATTTTTTAAACAATTTCGTAAATAATGAAACTTTTGAACAGGGGATAAATTTGCAGAATTAACAATGGACAGAAAATTTTCAATGAATTGTTTGTATTCTTAGAATTCACCAGAGAAAGTAGGTAACTGCATTGTAGGGAGTGATTTATAAAGATTATTGGAAGCTGGAACTTTAATTTTTTTATTTCTCTAAAAGTAATTCCCTTTTTAGAATGGTAATTCTAGATTCGCTCACAATTGTTGTGAGGATAACAACTTAGAAAATCGCCAAAGAAATATTTTTTTCTTAGGATCTGTAGACCATTGGAATGATGATTTTCAGCGACAAAAGATGCACATGGCCTTTTGATGGCTGTGATTGAATTGTTTTAAGCGATCCGGACGAAATGATCAAAATTAAATAAATAAATAAATCTTTATTTCCGGTTGGTACAATAACGTAGTACATCGGTTCGTCAAACAATATTTAGATATATATTACAGTAATACAATACAAATTCTCGAATTTCAAGTTTAGTTTATTGCATACCGTAGTTATGAGTGATGCTAAGAATTTTTGTTTTCAAACTTGGTTAATGAGTACATTGTCGATACTTAAACTTATATACTGAGTGTCAGTACGATTATTTCTCTATGGTATAATCCTGTTCTTCGACCACTTAACTTCATTATCGTTATCACAGCAACACCAAGAAGACATTATATTAAATGCTTTAGTGGTGGTTTTAATTACAGTTGCGCTTTTGTTTAAATTATTTAAAATTTCGTAAAAGTAAGTTGGTAAAATAATAATTCAAATCAGAAACTTAAACCTTTATTATTAATTTATTCATTCGTATGGTACATTTTTATTATTGTATTGTAATGTAAGTGTTATGTAATGTTGCCCCAGAAGATCAGTATAAACCTGCATAGTGTGATGACGAAATCGTGTGCAATTGTGAATTGGTTCGTCTTGGCAAAGCATTTGATTCAAGGTTTAGGAAAACCACTAAAACCTAAACATACCAACCCTTACCCACCTTAGTATTTATATGTAATAATGTTGGTTAAGTGTGTACAAATTATAGAAGTTAATTAAAAACATAAAGTATAACAGCATAGCCATGCTGACGACAGTATGTGTCCGGTCTAAGCGCCAGTCACGACAATGACGAAAAAAATTGTAGATTAAAGAAATAGCATACAAAATAATGGAAAAACAGATAATTAGCACAGAGAATACAAAATATTGCTTAACTTCAGATATCCTTCAGATTAGTAAGCCATAATACAGCTTCGTATGTTAATGTATGAATATTTACAAACCCTTCTTTAAACTTTGTTAATTGACAATCGTCTACAATATGCGCAACGGTCTCTGGTTTGTTTCCACAATCACAATCTGGATTAGAAATCGCACCCCATTTAAACAAAATAGAGTTGTATTTAGAATTTGATCAAATTTTTCTTTTTTGATCAAAGCCCAGCACTTCTATTGTTGGATCATCAATGAGATTGGCGTACTTGCAATAATCAGAAATTGAAAACAATTTCTCAATCACTCAACAAAATCCCCTCTATCAAAACTCGCGGAGAATAGTAAAACTTTGCGATTGCAGCCACGATGCCGATGCAATGACATGCGGAATACTACCCAATGAGATATTGTTGCGCTATTCGTTCCCATTTTCAGTTGAGTCTAGTTTAGACAATAGTGTGGATAGTTTGTGTTTAATGTGCATAAGTCCGCTGTAATGGAGAAAAACAAGTACATGAATTATCATATACAGAAATTAAGCCCTAAGACATTATAAGTAGAACAAATAATTTGTAGGGCGTGCAATTTACTTACTTTTTATATAAAGAATAAATTTAGTATTGATAATAATATTTCTGAGACACTCGCATATGACAAGTTTGTGGACGAACTGTTAATTCCAGAACTGTGTGTTCAGAAGAAGAACAACATTCACGTAATACATACATTAATTTCTAAAATAAGACATGGACTATGTATTTCCGGCCATAGGTTTCTTATATCAAAATGTTCAAGTACCAAATTTTGACCCGATAACATTTCTGTATTTAAAAAATTTCTATACAGGGTGTCCCAAATAAGAGTGACTGATTTTAAACATAAATTCCCAGCTTATTAATTGCTCCAAAGAGATGGGGTTTTCACTAGTTTCACTAGTTTATCAAAAAGATTTTTTTAGGCTTAGCTGGCATTTCATCTCATCGACACAGGGTGTTTTACTAATGTTGGTCAAATTCAAAGGGGAAAATATGTTTTATTTTAAATGGAACATCCTACAATTTTTGATCTCATTTAAAAGAGTAATCAATCTCCTTTCCAAAATGTATATTTTTCTATCTTTTGTTTCATTAACAACAAAGATATTCGAGGTTTCATGTAGTAGTACATTTTTAATTAGAAGTTTAATATGAACGTATTTTGATGCCTAAAATCAACTCATGCTATGACCGTTTGACGCATAACAACAAAATCAGCAATTTTGACAGTAGTAATTTTGTTAAGTCATATAAGTCGGTTTCGAAATGATCTATACAGTGAGTGAAAAAGCTCAAACTGTAATAATTTATGCACAAACAAAATCAATAATTTAAACAAGGAGGATATTCAGAAGGAAATTTATGAAAAATCCGCCGTCCGCGAATATAATTAAAAAATGGTATGTACAATTTATTGAAACTGGTTGCATTGCACACTTAAAAAACCAAGAAATAATGATGGTCTTTTAAACAAGTTGATGTCAATTAATGAAGTGCTACATGATAATGATCATAAAATTTCAATTAGAAAAATTGCTGGTATTTTAGAGCTTAGCAAGAATGACGTTTAAAGATGTCTAAGAATTTTAAAACTAACTCCATACAAAATCCAGACTTATCAAAAGTTCAAAGGAAAGGAATACCAACTGCAGCGTCTATTTAACCAACAGAAAACCACCAAAAACTGCACCAAAAACTTGACTCGGACACGTGTTTCAACAGCTAAGCTGTTATCATCAGCGATACCGATACTAAAAATAAAAACAACATGAAGCTTATATATACTATCTGCTTATCACGCATCGTTAAACTTAATTGATTCTTAGATAAGCTCAGATAAAGCTTAATAATTCCGAAAATCCTAATGGGCCGTTATCATCATAATTCATAAGCAAATTTCTGTTTTTAAAATTTCTAAACTTTCATAAGAATCAAGTTCGTTTTTATTATCTACCCTCTTAATTAATTCAAGTCGCCTACTCTATGGCCATTTTCAAGCATAAAGAGCACGTAGCTCATGTCAAATATCATCGCACAGATAGGTCCAGTGTTGCCATGCATATGCTTGAAAATGGCCATAGAGTAGGCGACATTGAATTAATTAAGAGGGTAGATAATAAAACGAACTTGATTCTTATGAAAGTTTAGAAACTTTTAAAAACAGAAATTTGCTTATGAATTATGATGATAACGGCCCATTAGGATTTTCGGAATTATTTAAGCTTATCTGAGCTTATCTAAGAATCAATTAAGTTTAACGATGCGTGATAAGCAGATAGTATATATAAGCTTCATGTTGTTTTTTTTTAGTATCGGTATCGCTTGATGATAACAGCTTAGCTGTTGAAACACGTGTCCGAGTCAAGTTTTTGGTGCAGTTTTTGGTGGTTTTCTGTTGGTTATCAAAAGTTGTACGAGTCAGATTATGAAAAACGAGTAATGGTATGTGAGACTTTACTTGACTTATTAATAAACAAACCCAATTCATTTTTAATTATGTCTGATAAAGCAACGTTTCACATTAATGGCATGTGTAGCAAACATAATTGTAGAATATGGGGTTCTCAAAAACCATTTTCTTTTAATGAATTTCAGAGAGATAGTCCAAAAGTAAACGTGAAGGATAGGTGCTACAATCCTAATCCTAACAATTTAGCAGAACTAAAAATAATATCAGGAACATTATTGAAAACATTTCGCAAGAAATGTTAGAAAATTTATTTGAAAATTTAAAACTTTGCTTACAGTTATGCGTAAACGAAGAGGGTAGGTATATGCAGCATTTATTTAACTTTTTTGTTGTATTAAATAATGTTATTATGTTATTATGTTTTCTTACTAAATAAACAGTTTGTTAGATTTGTTGGCAATTATTTACGTAATTAAAAATGCATACTACATGAAACCGACTTAAATGATTTTGTTATGCGTCAAACGGTCATATCATGAGTTGATTTTAGGCATCAAAATACGTTCATATAAAACTACTAATTAAAAATGTAATAGTACATGAAACCTCGAATATCTTTAATGTTTATGAAACAAAAGATAGAAAACTATACATTTTTGGAAAGGAGAATGAGATCAAAAATTATAGGGTGTTCCATTTAATATAAAACATATTTTCTCCTTTGAATTTGACCAACATTAGTAAAACACCCTGTGTTGATGAGATAAAATGCCAGCCAAACCTAAAAAAATCTTTTTGATAAACTAGTGAAATTAGTGAAAACCCCATCTCTTTGGAGCAATTAATAAGCTGGGAATTTATGTTTAAAATCAGTCACTCATATTTGGGACACCCTGTATTATGGTGCGCAGGTTAAAGTCAAATAAAATATGCATGTAAATCTGGTTCAGGGACCAATATCTAGAGTTTAGTCAGTTCACAGTACCATTTCAACAGAATCTAGCTTCATTTTAAAAAAATAATTTGCCGATCCAATTATGGATTGGCATGACACATCTGCATGATATTTTTACAGAATTGTAGTCGTCTGTCAAAGTTGCAGCCATTTTTGTTGTGGTTGGTTAGTAGTTCGCGTTCCAAATAAAGGGTATTATCGTTGATTCAACGGTGTTATGCATAAAGTTTATAATGTGGTATTTATTTTTTTCTATTTTTGCAATGTTTTAATTCCGTTTTAAGACTGGACTAACAAAACGTTGTGAATAATGTTGCGTCTGGAGCAGGCTTTATAATGTCGTGTTCACAATTTAATCTTTTACTAAAACCACTAATGTTGTAATTTAAAAGAGTGGAAGATTGCGTTGCAACTCAAAAGTCACACTATGGTAAAGAAGTATTACATAAAAATTGACGTCTCCAAAGATTTTAGTGGAAAGCCACTCGATTTCCTGCTAAAAGAGATATTCCAGTTTTTTGGACATTACGGTATTGAATATTTTCTATATTTTCTTAAAACCATAAGAGATACAAATATGCTTAATAATTTACAAGTAAGTTGTGAGCACCCACAAATATTTTCTAACTTATGAAGATACTAAACCAAGAGTGATTTTGACTTCATGTGTTTATTTACATGCATCATGTATTTCATATGGTTACCCATTACAAAGGTGTATGAGAATAGTAGATTCTGTAACAAGGTTACGAATCGAATTTTCATTCTAATTGAGTAAGGCTGCCGTCGCACAGGATAGTTAATAATAGTCGGTGGCTGTGGCTGCAATTTCAAACACACGCATTCTTATTTAGGTGGTTATAGTAGATTCAGGAACTCTCACCCCTACTTGTAAACCACTGTGAACGTGTATGCTTTTTTTATAGCAGTGGTTGATAGTAGTTGGTAATAACGGAATTGTAATCATACTCAATCACATTTCAATACAAAGAGGAATGGGATTTTGCATAGCAATATAATACATAAGCAAATCCGCTTAAGTAAGTCCGACGTGACTATTATCTTGTAGCCATTGGGTTGTAAATGTAATTTTTTTTTAATTCTAACCATTTGGATTTGCCATGTTATACATTTTTTGTTGCCGAAAGCAGTTTTACAACGTACTTTAAGGAGTAAGCATTTCCCAGAATTCGTAATTTTTACCTGTACTTTGCACTATTGAATATACAGACAACAATACCATTTGTTTTGTCAATTTCTTTTTCTTAATTGCCCGAATACTTTATCATTTTTGAAATAACATTATTATTTTTGAACAAAGGTTATAATTAGATTTAGTTAGTTCCACAACCGCTATATGCGTAAAACTTGGTAAAACGATAGGGCAGGGGACAACATCAGTTCAGCAAAACAACAATGCAAATTATACAATTAAAATTAGAAGTTTTATTAACATTTTAACATGCATTCTATCATGACAATGAAGATAGAAAAAATGGAATATCCTCTGTAATGAAACAGAATTTCGCATAGAAAATAAATTTGTGATCTAAATTTCATATACTTGGCAACGGTGGTAACATACGGTGGTTCCTGTGTGACTTCACGGAACATGTTTTCTCCACGATTATCTACAACGTTTCATTTACATTTGACACTGACAGTTCACAAAATCATGGATGTCGAATTATTTCATTGAGCATAATTACAGAATATTCATTCTGTTACTTCATATTCAATAAAAATACATCCAAAAGCCATAAGAAGCAAGTGTTTTAGAATAAATATTGTATCTTAAGGGCCTTAATTTTTCTTTCTATTATAAAAAATAAATTCAGAATTACTATATTGCACTAATGGTCATGGAGAAAAATAGTTCATTGTGTTTTTATTAAAAAAATACTTAATAAAAAAAGTCTAGAAGACTATTCTACTTTGAACGTTAATTTTGACCTAGAATAAGTTACCTTCTCAAACCCTAATAAGACAATTTGATAATTTCTGTTTCATATTAAAAAATTACTACTTTTTTACTGTAGTAAAAGACTTGTAATCTAACAAATTACTAAACACTCTAGAGCAAGTAAATACCAATCAAAAAATGTTTTTACATAATGTCTTATTCAAATTTGAGTAGAAATCAAAATGCAAATAGCAATAATCCGTTCTCTTAATAGTATTCCCTGCAGTAAGAAAAGTTTTGTTTCTCAACATCAAATCAAATCGCGCAGATTGTTGTAATTTAATCATCACTGTAACTCTTGCAAATTCCTGGCTCTATTCATTTGCATCTTTTCCGCGCCCTGTATGAAATTTCAATATCAAAATTTTGAACCAATAGGTATTATTAAAAACATTTTGAAAGTACTTACCACTTCAATATATCAAATAGTAAAATCTGTCTTGTTTAGTTATTATGTATTTTATTATTCAATTTTTCTACAGTATTCTCTCCAAATAACTGACATTCTCAAATGCCCTTTCTCAAGTAACAAAGCATAACACGACGTTCTGGAATGCCATTCTGTGTTAACTTATTATTTTATTATAATAAATATATTGTTACATACAACAGTAAAGTTAGCGTTTAGAAAATAAATAACAGTCAATTTTTTTTGTTCATAAGGATTAACAAATTTATTAAACAATTGGATTTTGTAAGCATTTTTCCAAGCTGGTCAATGAAAAGAGACTTTTATCGACAGGTAGAGGACTTTTCAGACAATAAACTAAAATATTTTTCCTTCGTGACATACGAGGTCTTATTTGGAAGTCCAAGGATATTGAAACGAGCGGTTATTATACTGATATAGCTTATTCAGTTATTCTAATAATAAATTTTTCCTAAATAAATAATAATCCAAACAAGATTTTTGCAAATTTTGTACGTTATTCAATTTGTAAGATATTTTATATTAAAGAACACGAAAGAGATTGTATATTAAAGTCGCTCGATATCTTGTCGTTGACTTTTGTATTAGGAAACGAAATCCCACTTTGTAATATTATAAGAGTGTAGCAGGAGTTTTATGGAATTATACGATATTAAAAAGGTGTTTAATGTTGGGTCAGAAACTTAATCTTACTTTTTTATTGAGTTTTGTGTGTGTTTTTCTTCTTCTGTTTTACTTTTTTAACTGTATTTTTCAATTGTTGTACGGTTTTGCAGATAAGTAAATTTTTAAAACAGGTCACGCCATTTTAGATAATAAAAAGCAGAAAAAATCAATTGTGTAGCATTTTCTTCTTAGTATTCAACAATGAACCTTTTTAATGTTACTAATTAACATTTTGTATTATTGGGCATTTAATTTCATTGCTGTTTTAAAATTGTCGAATGCCGATTTGATAATTAACACAAGGAAAAGGAAATACCGATGCAATTATTACTAACATAAAAGTGATTGTAGTTTAACGACATATGTTTCACTGCTTACATGTTAATTAATTAAACACAAATTACTTTGTCTGTAATAACTTGAAAGGATGAAATAATACGTTATTCAATTACCAAATTTAACTTTCTCACCAAAACACCTTTAAGAAATTATTACGAAAGCGTCATCCTAATCAAATACTCTATTAGACTAGTTCAATATACTTTGAGACAGTGATTCTCATTAGCACAAGTTGTAATTACGTTTAGTTAGTTCATTTACTATTGTACTATAATTATAACGTAGCTTGAAATTAAGTTTAAAAGCTCTTGAATTCTCCGTATCAGTAAATGAACGTCAAATTAAAAATATTATAATTGCAAGAATTATGTTGTAAGAATTATTCCAAAATGTAATTGATATGTAAAAGATGAGCTTTTTTTAATTAAGCGAAATTAGTGTAATCTTTTTAAGAAAAACTACATTATTGTCAGTAACAACCTAGTAATTTGCAAACACCTTTCAGTTTTAAATATGGACAAAAAAATAAACAATGATAAGTTAAATACGTTATAACTGTTAAGTTGTTTTGAGAGCTATTCACGATTTGAAATGATAGGTGTTAAACATTCAGTTAGAAGTTATTCATGATAAAAACATTTATCGACAATTTTGTAAAACAATATTATCTTGTGAGCTTATTTGAGCTTGATCAATATTATGTTACTAATGTCAACAACGTCTATTAGATTTAATTGCCGGTAATATGTACTGTATAGTACTTACCTAAAACGAAATTATTTACATATTGTATGGTCAATTTGTATGGATTATTAAATGATTTTTTTAGTGATAATAGGACGTGCTTCAGCTTCAAATTATATTTTGATAAAATTTAAGTTACGAATGATTCTATGAACCTTGTTATTTCTTGTTCTTAATTTACTGAATTTGTAAATATTTAATCAAATTTTTACAGGGAGCTAGTGTAGTTTATTTCAATAGTTGTACATTTTAATAATTAATTGAGTTGATTCAGGTACATGCAGATTTGTTCAAAATGTAGTATAAAAATGTTAACCATCATAATTATAATGATAACGGTCCATTAGGATTTTCGGAATTATTTAAGCTTATCTAAGAATCAATTAAGTTTAACGATGCGTGATAAGCAGATAGTATATATAAGCTTCCCGTTGTTTTTAATTTTAGTATCGGTATCGCTGATGATAACAGCTTAGCTGTTGAAACACGTGTCCGAATAAAGTTTTTCGTGCAGTTTTTGGTGTTTTTCTGTTGGTTAAATAGACGCTTTCTGTAACAGAAATATCCAACATAGTCATCTACGTTATAAAATTTCTCTTGAAGCGAAGTTGGTTGGTTAGTTTTTCATGTTTAAATATCTTAAGTCAGCGGTTCTCAAACATTTGGTCTTTGGGCCCCCCCTTTTGTAGTTCAAAAATGTTGCTCCTTCTATCCGTAAACTTAGGAATCTAAATTACCCTTGGCAACACTGTCTAATGTTGTCGGAAAGTTCGCGTCACGTATCGAAGCATTACGACTGGTGCATATGATGCAGGACTGCGGATCTTCAAAAACTGCAATCACACATTTTTCACTAGATTTTGCAGCATCTAGTTGCTTAAACAAAATTGATGGCACTTTGTGGTGGCCAATAAACCAAACAAAAAGAAGAGTACTCCAGGTACACGGATTTCCGCATAAACCGAAAACCAGCGACACATTACTAACTATAAATGTATAAAAAAATGTCGTTTTTGACAACAACCTCTCTCAATTTGTTTGAATTGGACCATCGCGACTTTAAATTCAGAAGAGCACACACGATATTCTCAGTTTAGTGCAATTGTTGTAAGAGTATAATAATTGTGAATTTGAGAATTAAAAGTAGATAAATTTTTAAAAACTTGAGAATGACGCGGCTTGACATCGACAGATTCAAAGGAAGATCGTCCGAAATCTAAAACAAGAAAATATGATCAATGGCTTTCTGCTTTAGTAGCCTTGAAGTAGCGGGCAAAGAAAAATCTCAATAGATTATATGTTTAAAAGTATTGGCTACAGATAGCATGAAACCAAATAAATTGAAGAGGCATCTAGAGACGCTGCACAGAGAATATGTCAATAAACCGCGTGAGTTTTTTATGAAAATATAAGATTGTTCAAAAAATAGAAGTCAAACTTTCATAAAGTGCTCGCAGTAAATGAGAAAACTCTCTTGGCAAAGTGGATTACAAAGTAGCTAAATACAAAAAACTCTACACTACATGTGAAGATTTATCGTTTTGTAAACAGAACTACAGCTACCGAATTGTTTAAGATTACAAATGATGCTATTACTAAAACGAATTTGCAATGGAAAAATTGTGTTGCGATTTGCACCAATGGAGCCTAAGCCATGTCACGTAAATGCAACAGTTTACAAGCGTTAGTAAAAAGCAATCTTGAGAAATTATCTGGACGCACTACATGGTACATCGGGAAGTATTAACCTCAAAATTGCTGTTTTCCTGAACTAAACATAATTTTGACGTAGTTATTGAAGTTGTTAACTTCATAAAAACCAGACCACTAAAATCAAAATCGAGAGTTGAGATGAGAATTTCAAACGGTACTTCTTTGCAGAAAATGATATCAAGTTGTCAGATTGGAGCTGGGTTTTAATTCTATTTGAGAATATACCTGTCAGACTATCACTACAAGAAGAAGAAGAAGAAGTGATAGATGTTTCGTGAAATACCTTACTAAAGTCAAAAGTCAAATAAATCAAACAAACTTCTAGACTGAGCTTCCGAACTACTACCCTCCACTCCAATCAAATATCGTGTATAGTTTTACGATATAATATCATTACGATATTTACTAATGATGCTTCTCGTATGGCTGTATTCAGAAGATGCGGAAAATTCTAACATGACAAATTTTACGGCACAATAGACCAGAAACAACTGTGCTTGCCAACTAGTATCGTGTATCGTCTTACGTCAAAATTAGTTACAGAATTTGGTGAAGCATTTAAACATTTTAAACGACGGTGTTCAGACACATTTGAACGGATGATGTACACACATGTATTGTTCTTCTGCGTAAAGATGACATATTGCCAGTTTTTCTTTGGGAATAATACTTATTCTTATGGAAGTATCGTCACGTTTTAAGTCTTCTTCTACATGTCGTAACAAATCATCAAAAGTGGTCATATACATGCGAAAAATTAAAAACATTTACTGTGTCTCGTCTTAGTTGCCCCATAAGTGTTAAAGGTACCTAAATGGAGTCATTATCTACAATAGTCGATAGGGTGTTTCCAATATCTCCTTCATTTATTGTTAATGTCACCTTTGATCGTACCGTGACGGGAGCACCCGTGCGTAGTGTTCACACAATACGACAAAATTATTAATCCCTTTCATTAAGTTGAAAAAACGCAATGGATGTGGACAGTGCTTTTTGGATCATGGTTTGGTATTATCGAAGATAACAGAAACAAAAAAAGAACAAACGAAGATATTGGGAACATCCTATTGTTAAAGAACGAAGCCACGGCAGGGAATATGCAAATATAATAAATTCAAAACTTGATATAAACAAGTACAACGTGCAATCAATTTTTAAACCAAATGTAACTAGTGAAATTAACAATCTCTGCTTGAATTTTCAGAAGAAGGATTACGTATTTATAATTGCCGGTGCCAACGAAGTAATCAAAGGAAAAAAAATCAATTCGGCGATTTTGACAAATTGTTTTAAATTATGTCAGAACACTAAGGTTTTGATTGTTAGTGTTCCATATGTTCACAATCGCAACATTCTTAATTCTTTAATATTTAAATATAATTGTGATAACAGTCAAAACTATTACCAGTGCTGTAACTAATCTACATTATCTTGATTTTGGTCAGCATCTGCATAATCGCCATCTAAATAAAAAAAGTGTTCATTTAAATAGATCTGGAAAACGTTTACTGTGTTCCTTAATAGTACATTTTATTAACAATTTGGAGAATCAAAATTATGACCATCTAATTGATTTTACAACTATTCATTTTATTAATCATGAAAATCTAATTACAATTAAATGTTATACTGCATTAAACACAAAAACAAAAGACGACTAAGAAAAATGGATAATTACTTAGCATCAGCTTCACAATCTTCCCAAATACCGTATCAACTAGATGTAAAAGAAATACGGCTTCATCAATTAAATGAAGAAGATTTTTGTACTTTTTGGGCCCAAAACACAATTAATCACAACGATGCGGTTTGACAAATAAGTTATTAGATTTAGAGATATTTTTAAAAAAAATTTGTACTATTGACGTAATATGTATGACTGAACACTGGTTAAATAAATCACAATAATCAGAATGTTTAACTTCCAGGTTATAGACTAGATTGTAGGGAAAAATATATTCGAGGTGGTGCTCTGATATTTGTAAAAGAAATTTTGGACACTACTGCAATTACTGATAAGGTAAAAGATGTACAGATTTGGCTTTTGACTATTGCGCTATTACAATTGATAAATACAATCTATATATAGTTTATGTGTACAGAGCTCCACAGGGAGATGTTAAAATATTTTTAAAACATTTAGAAAGTCTCTTAAATCGTTATTCTAAAAATATTGTTATATGTGGTAATTTGAATATATTAAAAAAAAACAAAAAATTGAAACATATTTATCTATTTTAAAATCTTTCAACGTCTATCCAGCAATTTGGACTGCCACTAGGGTAACTCCATTTAGTGCAACTTGCATCGATAATATTTTAACAAACATATATCCTTTAAACTCAATTAAAACCTTAAACACTGATTTTAACTTTTCTGATCATAACGTGCAGATTTTTTGTGTAACAGATGTAGTAACAAAAAACGATGAAAATGTTGAATATCGTTCGTTTGTCATACGGTAAAAAATAATATAATTTTCTCAAAAATCTTATGTAGGGTAAATTGGGATTTTGTACAAAATACGGATTTATCTAGTAAATTAAAAATGAAAACGTTTTACGATCACGTACAATATGCATTCTATAAAGCTTATCCTCTTAACTATGAGTACTATGAGTACTATGACTATAACAAGAAAACGAAAAGTTGGATTACTAAAGGTATAAAGATATCTTCTAAAACTAAAAGAGATTTATATTTATTATTAAAGAAATATCCGAATGATATATTGCTACAGTACTACTTAAGGTACAGCAACATAATAAAACGTATATGTCAATTAGCTAAAAGATTGCACGTACACTCTTTATTATTAAAATCTAACAATGTTCTTAAAACAACATGGCAAATAATTAATAAAGGAACTAGTAGACATAAAAATGTTCATTCAAATATTCAATTAAACGTAGACGGCAACACATTAGATAATCCAGTTTTTGTAGCAAATACTTTTAATGAATACTTTATCAGTTTGCCAAATACCTTACTTCAAAATTTAGGAAAATTACTAAGCTTAAAAAGTATCAAGTGAAAAGCTCCGAATCAATGTATTTTACGCCTACAACACCTCATGAAGTAGAATCCATTATTAAATGTTTAAAAAATACTGATGCAATTGGACATAACATCCCAATAAAGGTTATTAAATGGAATGCAGAAATATTATCATATACTTTATCGCAATTAATTAATAATTGTTTTAGCTCCGGCTATTTTCCAAAACAATTTAAAATAGCAAAAGTAGTAGTAGGCACTATGCTATCTCTATTGCACTCATATATAGAAGGACGCGAACAAGTTGTTCAAATCAATAGCAGGAATGCGAACAAGATAAAACACTATCATTCGACACCAAAAAATCTTTGTTATGGTGTACCGCAAGGTTTAATTTTAGGACCATTTCTTTTCATAATTTATATAAACGATATTCCTTGTAACATACCTGCCTCTGTAACTATGTACGCCGATGATATAAACGTTGTTATACGAAGAGTTTCAATAAATGAACTAACTTATAATATACAACTAAACCTAAATTTGCTGCAGAATTGGTTTAACGCAAATGGTCTAGTCATAAATATAGATAAAACATGTATATTACCCTATCTAATTAACAGGCATGACGATAATTTCAAAAATGCTATAAACTTAACTAATGATAACTTAAAAATTGTTAATTCTGAAAGATTTTTAGGATTAACAATTGATGATCAATTTAATTGGTCCGATCACACTAAAAGGATTATACCAAAACTCAACAAAGCAATATTTTGTCTTCGTAAATTATTATGTATATGTACAATGGCTTCTCTTAGAATCGTGTATTGCGCGTACTTTGAGTCAATATTACGGTACGCAATCGTCTTCTAGGGCAACTGCAGCCAATTAACAGATATTCTAGAGTTGTAAAAACGTGCGATTAGGCAATGTTCGATCTTAAGTGAAGAGATAGCTGTAAAAGCATACTCACAAATAATAAAATACTAACAGTTGTCGACCTGTACATATTTAAATGTTGTTTATACGTATATAAAAACAAAGCATACATAACAGTAAATTCAGATGTCCATAATTATCCTACTAGAAATAATTTATTTCGAAAACAAAACCTCGAAATTCTAAATATTATCTAGGATTTGTTTATATGTCTGTAAAAATGTTTAATCATCTTTCTTCTTAGATAAAAAGTATTAATAACATTAAAGAATTTAAAGCAACCTTAAAACAATATTTAACAGTCATAGTTTTTACAAATTAGACGAATTTTACAGTAATCGTAAACGCTAAATTTTATTTATACTAATGTTTTACATTATTTATTTTATTGATTCGTATAGTTTGTAGATAGTCTAGTTTTTATCCAAATGTATTTTACAATTTATATGTACACTTACTTATATATTTAACGCCACTGGCAACGAAAATATATTTACTTACTTACTTACTTACTACATTTACGTACCTTTAATACACTTGTATGGCAGCTAAGACGAGACCCAGTATAATTTTTTAATTATTTATGTATGTCTATGGCCACTTTTGATGGTTTGTAGAAGAGATGTAGAAGAAGAACTAAGAAGTGAAGATACTACAATGAGAATTAGTATTACCCCCAAAGGAAGACTGTCAATATGTCATCTCTACGCAGAAGAAAAATACATGTGTATACAATCACCGTTCAAATGTCTCTGAACATCATCGTTTAAAACGTATGCTGAACGCTCGTTCAGACAATGCGGGAATTTATCGCAACGGTAAATTTACCGTGACGGGAGCAACCGTGTGTAGTGTTCACACAACACGACAATTTCTTGATTCCCCCATTCAGTTGAAGAAAATGCAATGGATGTGAACATTACTTTTTTGATCATGGTTTGGTACTATCGAAAACGACAGTAACGAAAAATTAGAAGATATTGGGAACACCCAATTGTTAGAGAACGACTGCATTTAGGTACCTTTAGTACACTTATGTGACAGCAGCGAAGACAAGACCTAGTAAAATTTTTCAAACCATCGTTTAAAATGTGTGTCTCACCAAATCACGTGACGATATTTTGACGTAAGACGATACACGATACTAGCTGGTAAGCACGGTCGTTACTGGTCTACCGTGCCGTGAAATTTGTCGTGACGGGATTTTCCGCGTAGTCTAAATACAGTTATATGTTCAGCATACATAAGTAAATATCGCAACAATATTATATCGCTAAACTATATACGATATTTTCCCGTTCTCGTATCGTCTGAATCTCTTAACGGAAACATTTTTAACGTTTCTAATCTACACTACAGTAATTACCTAAGTGTACGTATGTAGATAATATTGCATCTGAGCTTCCGCTCTTTTGTGAACATTATAACCCCAGAACAACATGCCTTCATTCTTGGGAAATCAGTGACGTCAAACTTCATTGCAAATTAGAACATCATGATTTCCTGAATATGGCCGTAGGTGTGCGTGAGATCACAGAACTGCAAATTATCATCTATGTAACGCAACTACCACACATTCTTCGATCAACTATGCAGATGTTTACTGAAGATACCAAACTCTGCAGGCACCCTGATCTGATTTAAGAAAATTTGATTGTTAATCCAAAGCAAAAATATTTGCATTTATAAACGCGTTACGAATACGATTTTTTAGACGACCGTGAAGATTAGACTTCATCTTCAACCAGAAAAAAAACATGTACATTGGTAAATGTTGGTTATCTACACCAGACCAAGCCAGAGTCTTTTAATGTATAAATGTTTTTATTTTTAATTTTAGGGTCAGCAAAGTAACCTCTTTGGATACGGCTGCAACCTCAGAAAGAGTGCAATTTTTGGACTTGAACTATAGTTTTTTTAAATATGAAACACTTTATTTTTTTAAAACAATAGCCTGCCGCCGGCACTTTGCCTTTGCTAGGCGATTCTAAGGAGTAAAGTATAAACTATTAACTTTGTCTATTGACCTCCACAAATTGAATAAAGTGAGAATATTTTTTATGTTCTGCATAGTAGCTTTCTTCTCACTTATTGGAGACTTTCTAAGCGGAGAACGGGCGTAAGTAGGTGAGATTTTAAAACTCCATGATTTTTATTTACCCAACGTTTCGACCCAATCTTAACGTACGGTCTTCTTCAGGGGCAAAGTAACAAACAATTAAAATAATTAATCAAAAAACAACATATGGACATGCAGTTACTATACTTTGGCAATTATTATGTAAAACTTGTCTTACCTAAATAATGCATCTTTTGATTACGATGTTGAGTTTGAATTCAAAAAGAAACTCAACTGGGTTCCCCATCCGTTGTCAGACATGTTTTCCCACCTCCTTCATACTACGTTTCTCCACCGTCTAACTTGTCTTTTTAGAAATCACTCCAACGACTTCTACATTCAACCAAATCAATTAAAAACATTTGAGGCGCTGTAAAAATTTTATTAAACTATTTTAACTGTTTTATAAACCATTTCTGTTTCCTGTAGAGCCTGTCTGTTTACGTGTCGAGGCATTCTAGCTTATTAATATATTTTTTTCACAAAACAATTTCTATTACTACTTATTACTTCCACTATTTCACGTAATTGCTTGAATGGATTGAAAATTAAATAGTTTCCTGCTTAACCCTTGTTCAATAATGACATTCATTTATTGTTTCGGCTTAAGATCTATTACACATACAATTCGTTGTTGCCAATGGTTGTATCAAAAGAAAATAAATCACTGAAAATTACTTTTCTAATCATTGAATTATTTAGTTATAGTTTATAATAACTTTTTTGGTCTACTCGAAAGAAATATTTTTTTGTTTTTTAGAAAGGATTATACTCGGAACATCTTAATCACAACATAAAACATTCAGTTAAAAATAAAAAATCAAACACCTAAAAAATTACATTTATTTTGCGGTTGGCTGAAACATAAGATTAGCATAAAAAAACTTTAAAGAAAAATGTTTGTTATACTTATCAAAAAATATATGTTTTTCTAATTTTAATTTGTATTTTCAATTTTATAGCACAATGGTCACCGAGCTTATCTCGTAATATTGCTTTTCGGGGTTGAAATTTTGAGTACAAATAGTTTTTTTGTAGTAAGTGCGTGAAGTTCATATTACCATTTAAATAATCATTTATTTGCAAAGGTGTACCCTAGTGATGAAGCTTTAGATCAGTCGTGTGTAAATACAAGTAAGGAAATTACTTATTTTAGTAAGCACATTAGGCGTATTACTATGTGTATTTATAATTCGACTAATCCAACAAAGACTATCCTAACTTACAGTTTACCGTTTGGGAGCTAGTTGTGTACACTATTGTTTATTTATGTATGTTAAGAAATAAAATATGCGGCAACCAACATCACACCAATGCACTTACCGTAGTGTTTATAATATTTTTCAATGTACATTTTCAAAATGGCTTCAAGGTTACCGAAAACATCATTTAGACATTAAAGTGCCGCCAAGAAGTTTCGTTGCTGGTCGTTAGTATGTAGTCAGATTGTATACAGTTTCGTAGTATTACATTTCTTAATTGTGTTTATCGTGTATAAAAATAATTTTTAATTAAATTAATCCAATTTGAATTAGTTATTAAGAACTTTCTTGGAATGTTTGTTTTTGTGTTAGGCACCAAAACAACAATCGAATCGGTTTCAATTTCGATGTCATTCATAGACATGTTAGTTAGCCCCTCGCTACTACATGGTCCACTGTAACCCATTATCAAAACAAACTGAAATTATTTAATTATTATATACAATAAAAGACAAAAAAATTACACTTGCTTTCATTGCCAAATATGTCTTATTATCGGCTTTGTCAATGAATTCATTAATGTCACTTTCTTCTAAAATTTTGGACTTTTTAGGTGCATATCCTTGTGACGAACATTTTAAAAGACCTGTAATTTATTATATTTTGATATAAATATCTACATCTTTGTAAACATAGATAAGCATGACAGGAACATAGGGCAGGTACTCCTCATAGTAGAAGGTTTATACTTTTTGCTTTATAATTGAAAGTATGCAAGTAACATATTCTCCTAAATAACTAGCTTCTATATAGTTTTCGATGCGCTAGTTTTGAAATTTAAGATAACGTGCTTTAACTTGTTTAGCACTAAATTATGTACAACCTCTTGTGCAATTTCTCAAATTTCTGGAAGGGTAACCGCGTAGTTGCCAACGTTTTGTCATCTATCGTAAGGGGCTTCATCATTGGAATAAACTTGAAACAAACAAAATAAAGTTCAACGTGCACAACTCTGCATTGACATTTATAATTTCCTGATATTTATTTATGATTACGCATATTGTGTTCAGAGTCTAGGACATTAAGGCGCAGGCAGTAGACGCAAAGCTTTGGCGTGGCCACTAAGGTGCAAGGATGTTTAGGCGCAAGACGTTTAGATGCATTTATGGGTATGTTCACACTAAATTTTATATAACTTTTATCTTCAGTTTATTAAATTTTTATACTTAATTTTTGAGTTACAAATATATCTAGGTTTAGATTGGATTTTGATTCCAATTTGTTTTTGTCTTGGGTTGTGTGCAACTCTGATTCATTTGAAATAATTTGTAAATTTTATCTCGATTGTTATATTCTTTTGGGACCACTTGATGACGTCATTGCTTGTATCTCGAGAGAGAGAATTAATGAAACAATAATAGTTATTTAACAAACGAGTGTATTAATAAGGGCGATTAACAATCGAGATCGAAGCGAGCGCGTTAATGTTTGAGATTGTTAATCGCCGTTTAATTCAAGAGTTAGTTACACAACTTTTCCGTCGACCGTACTTTGTAATTTTAATAAAATAATAATTTAATAATTTTAGAAAAGATATGCTATTGTGAACGCACCTTTAGAAAGTACCGTTTTGTGAACTCACCACAATTTTTAATTGTATAACATAACCTAACTTCATTGTTTTTACTTTTTTGTGAGCTTTGTATTTGATTATTCTTTGCCTTTTTGTCTTTTGTATGGCTATTTGAAACAGTATTTTAATTAAGGTCACTAAGTTGATGGAGAATTGAGGTACTAAATTCCAATTGTTGCCTCAAAACACAATAGTTTTCATCACAGCGAAACAAAGTGCATAAATCTTTTTTGTGAGAACGGATTGGTGCTTATTCAAAATAGTGATGCACTTACAAAGACCGAACCAGAAATGGTTGACAATGTTTGATAAATAATACAAAAAGCTCAAGTACATCTCTACGTTGCCTGTAAACAAGTTGAACTTTTCATAATGACTTGTCACATCATACCAAACAAAGATATTCATTCATATCGCTATTTTGTATTCCAGCTTAAGATTCTTTAATGATGAAGCTTTGATTTCACTTTAATGTTATTTCACATAATATGCTCATGTAGAGTTTATAAAAAAAAACATTTTCTTAAAGTGGTTCCGCTACACTTCCAAAAGATATTTTTATGAGTCGGAATGTTTATCGGGCCATTCCTATTTTTGAACAATGAGTAAACAATATTGAAGAACTGTGTGAGACAATAGTTTGTAAAATAGATGAGCTAAACATCGTTAAATGTTATTAAGTGTTATCATCGGAATGTTGTATACAGTACAAAAATTTCTCAAAGTTTGTGTGAACAAATTGAAGATTTATTACAACTGTAAATTACTGATGATTCGTTACTATTAAAATTTGCATTGGTACAAATTTATTATGACAGACTTTTAATTTCCATTTTCAAATTGTATTTGATCGACAGATAAAATGGCAACTTTAGGTGTACACATGTATGCTTAGTTCCCTATACTCAAATCGTTTATTAATAGAAAATCGTTCATTAATACGGGTCATTAATAAACGATTTTGTTTACGTTAATGTATGTCATAAATGCACGGTCGACGGAAAATGTATTAAATGATTACGATCAACATATAAAGTTCACTGCAGAATTAGAAAAAAATTATAAACTTCCATTCTTAGACATATAATTATTAAGAAATTCTATTACAAGCAACATATTAATTAATTTTTATATAAAACCGATAGCATCTAATCGTATCATCAATTATCATTCATAACATCCATTTCTTCAAAAACTAAATATTATTTCTATAAAAATAAAATAAAAAACTATGCAGTACAGCATTACAAGAAAATAATTTACTAATTACTAATAAATATATTACACATAAATAACAACCCGAAACGACCATCGTATAAAATAGTATAGTATAATAATACTCCTCTACTGGGCAACCCAACTAACAGTACTAATATGACTAACACAAACATTTCACTAACTAATACTAACATTCTTTATAAAAAACTAATTAACATTCCAGGGTTAAGACAAAAAATAATCAACATCCTAAAACAAAAAGAAAAATATAAAATAATCCTATATAACACTAACACCATCTATAAAAGCTGTTACTGACAACTGAAAGATAAAACTTCCCCGACAGAGAGATTGCAATTAATCTACAAAATCGATTGCCTAGGATGTAATAGATCTTACGTTGGACAAACAAAACAAAAATTGAGTAATAGGATTAAGAACCATAAATATGACTTCAAAAAAATAGTGATAACACAGCTTTATCCGTACATCACTCACAGACTAACCATGACTTTGATTTTACTAACCCTTTTATACTGGACATGGAAAGTAACTCCAATAAAAAACTTATTTCAAAAATGATTCACATCAACCTACATAAAAACAAAATTAATGTTTGAACGGACACCCAGAATTTGAATTGTAGTTATAAGAACATAATTAGCCAAAATTAAAAAAAATACCTTTCTATTTTTAATATAATTTAACATTTTTTTAAGGTTACCGATGCCGTTATTATTATTGTTTACCGTATTATATCAATGTACAATTTTTAATTCGTTTCTACGTTTGTACTGTACCGGTTGTGCTGTACGTTATATACAGGGTGATTAAGAGTCGATGATATCTTAGACGTTTACGGCAGACTAGCCACAGGATTATTTTGAAAATTTGGTTATTAAAGTAGTTGAGGATGATCTATCGACCTAAAATATTTTCATGGATGCGACGTTGGCGCTTCTTGTGGTAATATGTGGCAACTTCTTTATTTCAAATGTCACATCTTGTATATTTTGACTCTATTAGATTCGCCATTACTTTCTGACCATTTTTGTTTAATATTGTCTTAAGCTATCTGTAAAGGTAAGGGTGAGATATTAATTATTTTACAAAATTTTTGTTAAAAACATTACCCAAACTAAATATTTATTGGAGCGGTATTTGGATTCGTAAAAAGCTGACAATTTAGGTGCATTTTTTTAAATGGAACACATCCCGTATTTTAACAAATATCCTGAAAGACATTTAAAATACCTAGGTCGATAGATCATCTACAATTACTTAAATAAACAAATTTTCAGAATAATCCTGAATCTCGTTTTCCGTAAATGTCTAAGGTACCATCGACCGTGTGATCCTGTATACGAGTTTCTAATTATTTATTTCATGTCAACAATTTTGCAATGTTTCACTATAAACAGTTTGTTTTGTAAAGATTGACAAACTTATTTTTACTAACAAAGAAAGAACTTAAACTATAAGTTCGTTGGTAATCAATGGTAAATAAGTTCAAGTTGTGTTTTTTTTTTGTATAGTAATAAATACCGAATGTTGTGTAATTGTTATGTTTACTGCGGAGTCCGATGAAAGAAACAGATAATTTAGAATAAAAATAGTTTCCGAATCGTCGCAAAAGTTAGAAGAAAAATAAGCGTTTCTTTTGTATTGTATTTGGTGGTCATTTAAGCAATTATTATTAAATAATGTCAAACCCACTGATAAAAAGTTTTTATATTAAAAATAAACACAATAAAAACCGACAATTGTTTCGGCCTAAAATATTTCGGCTATTATCATGGCAATTGCTAACTTTTTTAACACTTGTTTTACAAATAAAGTTAAGTTAACAACTGAGTTGTTCCACATTGTGGAAAAAAAAATTGCATTTGGCTTGATAAGTGCCGAAATATTTTAGGCCGAAACAATTGTCGGTTTTATTGTGTTTATTTTTTAATATAAAACTTTTTATCAGTGGGTTTGACATTATTTAATAATAATTGCTTAAAATTTGACCCACTTAAGGGATATGGATTTATTTCAATCAATTGTAAATGTTATTAACTCGTTTAGTCTTAGTTTTGTAAATGATCTAAGTTTTATACCTGATAGTACAATCAATAAAAGACGCATGTTTTGCTTATTTTTTAAAAACTCGAAAATGATCCAACTTAAAAATTCCAACGCAGGTTTAACTTCAAACTCGTCTTTTTTTCCAAAACGGTTGCTTCTAGTGACAAATACTAAGAAAATCTTTTATGTAAAATTGAATAGAGAATTAAATTTAGGAACAATACTGTATGGGCGCCCTCTAACATTAAACAAAAAACCAAGTTAATGCTTGACTTTCTCGTCATCAATATACTCAGTACTCCAAATTTTGTTCAAATACTATGTTATTTAACAAGAATAAAAGTAAAAAACCAAATAAAAACCAAGCCGTTTTGGACCCATGTTCATACGAACTTTTTGTCTTAAAATTTGCCAAAAATTCACTCTTTAAAGTTTGTACAAGTACTTAATGAACTCCCTGTATATTGTGACACCCTTCAGTGTGGTTGTGTTTACTTTAGTTGGAAATTCAGGGTTTCTACTTTCGGTCTTAAACTACCCCTTGCAGTTCAACCAAATAGATAGTAGCGCCTCTTCTATCTCAAATAAGACGTTACGACCCAGATCGGAAGTTTTATCTTCAGATCATCATTTTTGTGTATTTAAATAATTTATTACTCAAAACTTAGCAAGATTGGAAAGGTGAATAACTAGATTTAGTTAGCACATGCAATGCACGTTAAACCTGCAAAATTGCAGTTGCATCAATTCCAAGATAACTGAGTTATTCAATTTTTTCGAAACGTCAATTTTTTCGGTAAAAGTAAAATAGCGCGAAAACCGTCCATTTTAGACACCATGTATGATACATAAAGTCACATTATAATTGCCTAAGGAATCCAAATTTGCAATATAAAATGGTTAGTTTTAAATAAAACATATCTTTAGTATATCGCGCTTTTATGGAACAACCTGTATAAACGAAAATAATTTTAAATTGTGCAGCTCATATATCGGTACAACTTTTAATAAAAAGTTTTTTCTAAACCCAATATTTTCCTGTGCACGCACTAATGGTGCACCCTGTATAGGCGATATCGTTGCGTTGACAATTATATTCCTGTTGCTCTAAATCGGACAAAATATTTGCTTTAATTTAAAGTTATTTAATAGTGTAGTTAATGTACTGTTTTATTTTTATTTCAGTTACATTTATTGAACCGATTTATCACAACTAGTTTTCTATTTCATTACCTTGTAACCGAGAATTTTTGAGCGTTTTATTTTTTTACGTATTGATGTATATGTATAATTCTTCAAGTCTGTTGGTAACGATATATATAAGTTTTATAAAAAGAAAATGAAACACAATAAATTTTATTCTCAAATATTTTTTACGCTATCGCATTTTCCTCTATGCACGTATCCAACGCTGGAGAATATCCTCTCAGGCGTCAAATGTCAAATTTTCCATTTTGGAAAGTTACATCGTTAACTCTGAAAAACTACGTAACAATATACGATTAAACACTTGTTGACACAAAGTAATACACATTTTTTCAAGAAACGTTGTGCTAAGTACTCATGTAAAAACTTGCAGCGCAATAATAAATTATTGTAGTCAAACCCTTTTACTACCTAATACATGTTCACGAAAAGTTTATGTATCCATTCTAAAAGGTATCAGGTGATAATAATTTCTTCGTTAAGACTTAATACCAGTTTAAGTCTACAGCTCCTAAACTTGACAACAAAGTATATCTTCATTATAAATTAATTTCTCTAAAAGTTCGCTCAAAAGAGTATTTTCACGGAAATCAGTTAACTAACTTAACCGAATGCCTCCTGCAGATTTTACATTATAATCCTTCAATTGAATTGAAAATTTCTATTAGTTTATTTATTTACAACCTCGAAATTAATAAAAGAACAAATTTTGCAACGACATTGCAATGTTGATTAAAAGTTGACACAGTTCTCTTGTATCACATTTTCTGAAATTTGAATTTTAGATTTGCTATTAAGCGTTGGTTAGAAATATTCCAATCCGTAGCTACGGTTCTTTCATTAAATTGAAATTATTAAAACGAAACCGTATAATATCTACTCAGAACTGAAGCTGTATTGTTTCATATATAGTAAATAAAAATTACTCAAGCGGTAAATCTAATTTTTATTTGAATACCTATTGCAAATCCATAATCTTTGTAAGTTAATTTTTAATTATGCTAGAGAATAATTTATTTTTCTTCGTTATTGTTAAATAAATTTAATTGTCTAAATTCACATAGAACTTTAGATTGCCATTGTTACAGACATCGTTTTTTAAATTTTAACTTTTAATTGAATTACTAAAACAAATTACCACATATGCTACACAATTTAAATGAAGAACAATTTTATGTAGCAGGGTAATCAGCTTCAGTTGCTGTTTATCTAACGACCTGTTACAATCGCAATAAGAAAAATGGTAGACTACTTTTTAAATTAATACCGCTTTAGTAATCTTTTTAAATTTTCTAACGATAGACGTGACCCAAATGTAATGTGATATTCATATACTTTAACCAATTTATTTAATAATTACTACAAGCCAGTGTTACTTTGCTTTGTACATTAACCTTAAGATAGTTTGTGTAAATGCAAATTTAAAAATGTTTTTTTCTAATTTTCGTCTATAATACGTTTATTAATGTTTCTCAGTCCGAGTCGTTTATAGCTATCTATAAGAGTACACTGTACTTTAATAGATTTAGGATAATTTTCATTTGTATGGTTGGTAGTGCTAGTTCGAGATGATGAAGTTGTCATCTGACAAGTAAACATCGGGTAAATTATTTTAAGTAAATAAGTAATTGTAATTGCACGGAAGTAATTGTAATTTTACCTAAGTAATTGTAATTTTATGTTACATACTATAAATAAGACATACACTTAGGTACAGTCGAATTAATCATTGTTTTTTTATTTCATTTTCTAGTACTCAAAAGACAAGTTCTGTTATAGGCTGTTCTATCACTCGGGACAATTTCGGATTTCTAGTAGGCGGTTCACTATTTTTATTTCTTGTTACATAAATAGCTATTTGTTGTTTTTTTCTGTTTCTAAAACTGTTTAAAATGCACGTCATGTACAAAACAAAATTGACATCAACAATTCAACAATATATTATTTATCTATTAATATTAATTGGCGTCCAAGTCTGGCCTGTTGCGCTCAGAAAAATTCGCCCGCGAGTACATTCATTTCACAATTCTCCAAGAGTTTTCAGTATTTATAGTTTACTTAATGTTAATTTTCTCATTGATTTTTAAGTAAAAATTAAAAAACAGAAAGTAGGATTGTCAGAAAATTATTATCTATGTCGCGCAGGAGTCGAAATTTGGGCTTATAAGGAAATCCATTTTCTATTATTTTACGTTTTAATTAAATTAAATACAACGAAGACGAAAATTAAAAAAATAGCTCCTGCACGACATAAATAATAATGTTAGCTATATGTTTGTGCAAAATCAGGAAAAACATTTCTAAAAATAAGCGAGATAAATTTACATAAACTTTATAGCTCCCTGAGAGAACATTCTTAAAAGGACGAAATGGTGACAATACCAAATATTGTAGGTGCTGCAAAACGGCAATATGACGCATCCAAGTTCACAAATTTCAAGAAATTGGTAATCCCCATGTGACCACCTACATTATCTATAATTGAAAATGATAATAATACAGTATTTTTTTAAATTTTGTTATTGAATAGGTAGGTAGGTACTTGTGAATTTGTATTGCTTTATGAATTATTGGAAATAAAATTATAGTAAATATTTGTGGATTTATTACAATTTCTTAATCTACTCATAAGTTATTACCTTTATAATCAATGGTATTACATATTACAAGGTGTTTTCAACGTACGACCCCAACTACTCAAGTGTTATAAGTGTTGCAGAGAGCTTGAGTCTCAAATTCCCTAAATTTTAAATAGTAGAAGTTCGTTAGTTACCTAGTTTACATCGAGCTGCATACGTATTTCATTATTTTGTGACAAAAAATAACGCAATAGTGTACATACGAACAAACGGTTATAATTTATTATAAAGAAGTGAAAAATTTAATTATTTTTGCTACATGGACATGTGTTGTAAACATTGATGGTCACATTTGCTGTATCGTGTGATTGGACATTTATGCTTGGAACATTGCTATTATTGTTGACCGTAACAGTTTCATTACTTCCATAATTAAACTGCAGAGATGGATTTTCCTCTCTGGAAGGTCCAGGTAAGGAAACGTCAGTATATTGTGGTCGAAGCATTTGTGATACATCAATTTTGTTCTTTAGGGATGCAACGACGTAACTTTCTGTTACAGCACTCGACTTCCAACCTCCGTGCCTCTTAATAGTCAGCAAATCACCTCCACGGTTAGCCAAATGAGTCATACTAGATCGCCTGAAACAGTGTCCAGTATAAAGCTCTGGATTGGGTAACCGAAGGTAACTGGCAATTTCTTTGCAAATAGCCCCCATCCTATTAATGCCAATAGGACTATTTATGCATTTGCCACTTCTATAGGTCAGGAAAAACCGCCGGTGAGTCACTTTTTGTGGTCTTAATTGATAATATTCTTTTATCAGTGCAATCCATGTTCCCTCTGTGATTGCAAACAATCGGGGCTTATTGTTTTTGTTTTAGGCACTGAAATTGTCACCAATTCGGACTTAAATTCAATGTCATCCACACTCATGTTGGCGAGTTCCTCGCGTCTTAAAGCCCCATTGTAGCCAATAATTAAAATCACCTAAAAATATTATGGGATTTATGGATATATCTGGAAGAATTATACCACATACTTTCATTGCAAGGTATTTCTGATTTTCTGCGTCACAAATAAATTTATTTATGTCATACTCTTCCAGGATCTTAGATTTCTTTGGTACATAGCCTTGGGACGTCCTTTTCAGGAGAGCTTGCAATTTTGCATAGTTTAAAATGTCAATGCTCATGTGAATTGATAAACACGACCGCAACATTGAGTAAATGGTCCACAGGGTAGATGGTTTATATTTTTGCCGCTGGGACTCGAAGTATGCCAAGAGAACATTTTCTGAGTTTGAATTTTATTTTCCTTTCGCCAATCTTCAAACTTTGCGAATTGTTGTTTGTATTTCGCTTCCGGCTTGTCGGGTAACAAATTTTGGGTGGTTGTTTCAGCAATTTGCCGAATTTCGGGCGGAGTGCAAACAAAAATCTCTTGTTTGCATATGACCATTAATATGACTTAAGAAAAAATTGTAATACTTCTTTAACAAATATCGATGTAAAAGAATTTAAAAATCTTGACAAACTTTGACACTTTAAGTTTATAATATCTCAACAAGATACCGGACTTTCGTACATTGTCTAGAATTAAACAAAGAATTATAGTTTAGGTAAACGTTCATACAATTCATTGAAATAATTGGTTTCTTGTATTCAATCCTGTCCGGAGGTTACTACTTCCCTTCACAATTTATGTAGCGATTAAATTTGTCATGTAATATTCTGACCGTATTTTTGTTTTTTTTTTTTTAGATTTTTAACAATTTCTCTACATTCAGTCTCAATCTCATTTTCACTATATAACCTGTTACGTAATAAATATCTACTGAATTAACCAGATTAATTGCCATACAAGGGAAGGTTTCGTGTTTTACCATTTTTGTGGATTTCTTAATTACATGCAATACGAGTGTGTGTAGCTATTTTTGTTTGCAATCATTTTAATGAAAGGAAACAATTTGTTTAAAATGATGAGTTATTGTATAAAACCAAACACGCACTCGATTTGCTGAATACGTAATAAGTAACTAAATTAAGAAAGCGGATTACAAACAAAAATATTAAATAAGGGATGGAAGACTAATTGAAGATAAAATAGAGACGTGTATTAAGCCCTTATTTAAAAAATACCTAATTAGGTTTTAGTTGTATACAGTTACAATATTCCCTAACTATTACAGTACTACAACTTTTTGACCAATTTTCCAATTTTCTTTATTTTTTATTAATTTTGAGTTGTTTCGAAATATACATTAGATCAACCTTAACCTATTATTGTCGTGCATTCTAAAACCTAACTTTTTCATCAGAATACAAAAATATAGAAACTGATGTAAAACAAACGTTTAATGATAAATATACATTTAACAAAATTATAAGTATTATTATACAGGGTGGGGCACTATCAACGAATTATTTGGTAGCATTAAAACGACAAATAATGTTAGAAATTTTAAGGCATATATATATCCAGATTATTCGATACCACATTTTATATATGTGGGATTGTACAGAGTGCTCCAGAAACACGTACCATATCAAAGTTGTGTTATTTTAAATAGAACATTCTGTATTTTTTTCTATTTTTGAATTGTACGTTAAAAAACTATGTATTTTCTTTAACATGTCCCTATATCTACTTACTTCCGTTTCGGAGATAAATCGATTTTACCTGATTTGCAGAACCTCTAAAAAAATGCAATAACTTCAAGATAAATAAGAAGGAGCAACTTTGACTTACACTACTTTACTAATAGCCTCCGACATCATTTTTGCAATATTACTATTATGGTATGATGTACAGGGTGTTTTTAATATTACCGCATAACACTAACGACTTAAAACTTAAATAAATTGCTTAACTTAAATGGAACACTCTACATTTCTGTAGCTTGTTAAAAGCTGAAACTAATTACCTTTTAGTAGGGATTAGGGTTACCAACCCCTAACTCTGATAGTTTTCATGATATTTTAAAATTTGATAGTTGAACAATTTGCGATGTACTGGAATCTCAGTTACCTGTGAAATATTCGTAATATGAACATTATGCGGTAGTATTTAAAACACCCTGTACATCATGACAATGTTTTCGATCAATGGACCACAAAATAGTTATATTCCTAACAAGTGTCGAAAGTAGCAAATATCGTGCGAGTGTTGATAGCTAAACGAGTGCGAAGCGTAGCGTAGCACGAGTGGTTCTAAACACGAGCACAGATATTTGCACTTTTGTACGAGTCAGGAGTCACTATTTTTTAGACGACTACAATACAAAATTACGTGCTTACTTGTTAAGGGTTAAGAAAACAAGTTTGCAACTCCAGTGTGGTAACTTTTGCTTCTTACAAAACTAAGGACAATGTTAATTGGATGTTACATTCATCGCTACTGTTCGACATTTTCAATAATTTGAAGATTTTAAACGCAAAAACGATTTTAGTTTTTAATTTATCGTGCCTCAAATAAATAACATGTCAAATTCGGTAGACGTTCACCTACTTGATTTTTGAATTAAGTGGTAAAAAATTGATGCGAAGCTCGTTGCTAAGCGTAACTAAGACGATATGAGTGTAAACTATTAACTTTTGACTTTTATCACAACAGTTTTGAAAGAGTTTAAAAGAGTTGTTCCTGAGAATCACCACTTTGGTTTCCGGACCTGGTCATCAACACCCCTCCCCGGATAATTAGAAGAAAACACTATTTCACAATACACAATCATATTACACACTTAATTAATATCATTACATGTGAATACTAAGGTGGGTAGGGTTGGTATGTTTAGGTTTTAGTGGTTTTCCTAAACCTTGAAGTAAATGCTTTGCCAAGACAAACCAATCCACAATTGCACACGGTTTCGTCACCACACTGTACAGGTACCATACGATTAAACAAATAAATGATATTTTGCATTTTGGACACAACTTTGTGTTGTAATATGGTTACTTTCGAGAGTAGTCGTCTAACCACACTACTTCAATTCATGAGCAATTTTTGAAAACTATACTTTCGTGTTCATTTCTGAAAAATGTTTTTAAATTTATTGAAATTAATAGTGTTATAACACTCACTAATAGAATTAATTCTATATTTTGAGTTGTATAGGCTGAAGCACCAAATAAGGAATCCTTTGTTTCGTCCAAAAAAAATTTAATTAGTTATCTCAGGAGGTGTGTTATGAGTTGTTGGACCATTTGCTTTTGTAAAAATATAATTGGTAGGGCGCCAAACAAGGACATTGCGTTAATATAGCTTCCACTTCTTATTCACTAAAACCAATCTAGTAGGTGGTACTATTTTACTCTTTGAAACTTGCTTTAATATTAAGATAGAATCTGTAAAACTAAATTTTTGCAAAAAGCAATAATAGGCTTTGTTGCAGTACTCTAATTAATGATCATTATTCAATTCACAAGATTACATGTCAACATTATCTTGGTTACTCATAATACATTAGTTAGAAATATAATACGTTAGATACAATATTATTTTTGAACATTTCGTCTTTTGTCTTTGATGAAACGGTAAATCTTTGAATATCCCTTGCATATTAGCGATTTTTTAAACCGACTCGGACGTTGCGCAGGTGACTCGGCTTTGTCTCCGTCACCTGGCAATGTCCTCGTCTATTAAAAATTTGCATAATATTCTCGTTATTTTAATATCTAAACAAACAAACAAAAATGTTTGTACAAATGGAGAACATTGATAAAATAGTTTATACAAAAAAAGAATAGTAAAATAATTGAACTTTAACTTAACGTACTATCGATATGTTGGATCAGTTTCACAGAAAGATTATTGAACGTACTTTACATACACATTATGTTAGGTTTGTTTCACATAACTTTACGCTTGTAAATCTAGGCTGGAATTTGTAGGTTAGATGATGGAGTTGTATAACGTGGCGTCGGTAATGCAAAAACGAAAAGATTGAATTAAAATAATACTTAATGTGGCAAAAAACTGGCACGGAAGATATTTTTTTTACTAAAATACTCTTCATAAAGATCGTTACGAAAATTTGCAAAACTGCAAAACAGGAATATTATTTAATACCCCACGTAATGTCTATTAATGATAATACGAAGAAACTTCAGTCGCCAACTCGCGAACTATGGTAAAACACCCTTAACTCATCGTCATAATGGAAACTTTACTCCCAACTGCAAAAAAATTAAAATCTCTAAACTAACATTTACAACATACTTTTGTGCTTATCTGAACATACAGGCAACAAAATTTTTAAAAATCCTGCAAATTAAAAGGACTTATTAAAAGTTATTTAACAAACGAGTGTATTAATAAGGGCGATTAACAATCGAGATATTTTAACGAGTGCCAACAGTTAACTGTAACGACTATGAGTGTTAAAGTGCATATCGTTATCAAAGCAATAATTTTAAATGCTTGAAACACACGTGTGTCAATAAAGCCAAGTATTTCATCTAGCTGCATCAGGCGTTCTTTCGTTGCGTGTGTGCTACTGTACAAGAAATACTTGACTTCATCGATACACGTGTGTTTCAAGCATTTAAAGTTATTGCTTTGATAACGATATGCACTTTAACACTCATAGTCGTTACAGTTAACTGTTGGAATTTCTTAGTTTTATACTATTCATACGTGTCCATGTTACACGAGATCTCGTTAGACACACATTTTACTTATGTTCATTGCTCCACAGGAGTTTAAAAGACCAACTGCCGTCTTGTACAGTTGTATACCGTACTTAAGTATACACCTTTGATGAGCTCATAATAAGAGCGAAATGCTGCATCAGGTGTTCTTTCGTTGCGTGTGTGCTACTGTACAAAAATGCTTGGCTTTATCGATACACGTGTGTTTCAAGAATTTAAAGTTGTCGCTTTGATAACGATATGCACTTTAACACCCACAGGCGTTACAGTTAACTGTTGGCATTTCTTAATATTGAAGAACTGAATGATACAATAGTTTGTAAAATAGATGAGCTGAACACCCTTAAAGGTTATTAAGTGTTATCATCGGAATGTTTGTGTGAACAAATTGAAGATTTATTACTGTAAATTAATGTTGATTTGTGATTATTACAAGCCTTGATACCAATTACGACAGATTTTTATTTACATCATTGATTATACGGTATAATCAATGATTTACATTTTCATATTGTAATTGATTGACAGATAAAATGTCAACTTGATGTTTTACATATGTATGCTTAGTTGCCTATACTAAAATCGTTCATTAATAGGTTTCATTAATGATCAATTTTGTTTACCTTAATGTAAGTCATAAATGCTCGGTCGACGGAAAAGTAATTAATTGAACAAAGATGAAACGGGAAAAATTAAGACGCACTATTTTGAAGTCTAAAGTGAGTGAATGTTGAACTAATCACAACCTGCTAATGCTAACTCAACAAAGATAACCAATTGCAACAGACTTCCACAAAGCATGTACGGAAAATAATTCTTAAACAAACTATTGCGTGAATCGAATTTAACGCTCACCATGTTTTTGTATAATTAAAATTAGTTAAGCTTGCACCTTGTTGTAATAGTTTTGATATAATAATCTGTTTCTCTTTATTCATGTGTGCTAGAAAAAAATTGAATCAATGAACTTAAGTATGCCGTGTTAATATATACGTCTGCAATAATCGTATGTCGACACATAATTCATATTTTAACATTTCCCATTTTGACGTTTTGTTTTGATTGTTGGTTTAATTTCTCTGATATACGTAACTACATTTAACTTTATTTCTGTTTTTGATAAAATTTTAATAATAGTATACAGGGTCATTGATGGTCGATGTCAGGTTAGACGTTTCTGGAAAACGGGGCATAGGAGTAATCTGAAAAATTGGCTACTGCCATAAATATGAAATCTTTCTAAAATATTTTCATTTTGGCGGTGTTGCCGCTTTTACTCAAAAGTAGTAACAATTTTAAATGAAACACCCTACATATTGTTTAATTTTTAGAATTACAATTTCTTACTGATAATTTTTTCTGAATAGTTACCTATACCTATCTACACCGGTTTTCAAGATAATAATTATTTTACGTTATTTTTTTTCAAAATATGATCCCACCAAAATTTAAATTTAGCTGCTATTTGAACCCATATAAACCTGAAATTTTAGATGCAGTTTGCAAAAGCCTTAGATTTAACAGCTACCTAAATAAATTTTGTTTATCTTATACAAGGTGGTTTATAATTAATGATTTTGACGTGACATACAGAAAAGGTCAAAACTTAATTTTTTCAAATGGAACACCCTGTATATTACTTAAAATTCTGATGGACAATTAAAATGTCTTCGAGTTGATATAGCATAATGGTATAGCTAACTTGTCAACTTTTGTGATTTGACAATTGCTCAATTATTCACTGTGTTTGACAGACGTCGAAGTTTTGAGATTGTGATTGTGATTTACTACTTAATACTTATTCAAAAACAAAATACAATGAGGCGAAATAATTACTCGCATGAGGTTTTGATGAATCTATTTATTCTTCATGAACAATGTGACAAAATTGTGGCAAGAACATGTAGGAAATTCAATGAAATGTATTTTGATTTGCAGCCAATTAACGAAAGAAAGTTTATTGCGAATACAGGAGAACTTTATCAATTATGGTTTTAAGCTTAAAGCATTTTGTCACATTCTCCATGAACAATAAATAGATTCATCAAAACTTCATGCGAGTAATTATTTCGTTCTATATTAATTTATTTTTGAATACGTATTAAGTAGTAAATCACTATCTCAAAACTTCGACGTTTGTCAAACACAGTGAATAATTGAGCAATTGTCAAATCACAAGGCGTTCCATGGCTAACTAATGCAAATTATGTGAAGACAATGTGATTTTTAATCATTATTGCGATTATTTCAAAAAGTTGACGAGTTAGCTATACCATTATGCTATATCAACTCAAAGGCATTTTAATTATCTATCACAATTTAAAGTAATATACAGGGTGTTCCATTTGAAAAAAATAAGGTTTTGACCTTTTGTATGTCACGTCAAAATCATTAATTTAAAAAATAAATTTATTTAGGTAGCTGTTAAATACAAGGCTTTTGCAAACTGCATCTAAAATTTAAGCCTTATATAGGTTCAAATAGCAGCTAAATTTAAATTTTGGTGGGATCATATTTTGAAAAAAAATAACCTAAAATAATTATTATCTCGAAAACCGGTGTTGATAGGTAGAGGGATCTATTCAGAAAAAAATATTTTCCATAAACGTCTAACCTACCATCGACCATCAATGACCCTGTATATTAGGCGTTTAATAACTACATAATTCGTACAACTAAATACAGGAAATTAAATAAAATGAGCGGCATCTGATTAAATGTATTGGAATGACATGTTATTGGTAATACAAAATCCTGTATAAAAGATCATATACGTTTATGAAAATTAATTCAGGCAGTAATTTGGAATGAGTCATGTGCAACCTTATATGATTTTGACGATAAAATCAACTTTAAAATATATAATTTATTAATAATTCAAACGAAGAATAGACCTTTTGTAAAAACTTTACTCAGTCAAACTTTTATCAGTTCCTTGCTTGATGTATTTGGAGATCTATGATCCCAATTCGTAACATCAAACTTTGAGTGGGTTTCTAATAGAAGAAATTGTACTCCATTATTGAACAATACTTCTTAAAGCTGTTTACTTTATGTAATTTATTGTACAAGGTCGTGTGCAATTTTTTGTGCAATTTATATCGTGCAATGTCATACACGAATTAAACGAAAGATTATGTTGTTTTTAGATTGTTTTAGAACAAGTTCTATTTTCAACACAATCTGACTAAGCATGCATTGTTGCGTTCTTAAAGTTAGCTTATGGTGCATTTAGACTGACGAAAAAACTCGCGGATATTACTTCTGACACTGGTGTTGTTGGTGTAAACATATTACCGCAAGTCGACTGAACGTTGCAGAAGATCTTCCACTGGACTCTCGTGGACTGTCTAAACACGCATACACATACTGTCATAATATCTGTCGCTTCTTCCAGTTCGATTCGATATTTGGGAGATAAACAGTGCTAGTTTCAAATGTCAGCGGTGAAAAGAAGTTGGACCAATTAAAGAATTAATATCTCTTTATGAACAATATTTTTTTTTGTGAAATCTGCGATCGCCTAAGTATAAGAACCTCAATATAAAACAAGAGACTTTGCAATTTTTTGGTATAAATTTTCTTTTCTTAGTATCCAGTTCCTCGTCTAACACGTTGTATTTCTCTTCTTCTTCTCATTGGAGTTATCATAGCAAACCAATAATCCTGCCGCAGCAGGAACACTTCCGAGAGTCGAAATATGTGTAAACATATTTGAAAAAACTTGAAGAAGACAAATCTCGCTGGATTTGCCGGACAGTTAGTTGCGACAATCTTTACATACAATTAAAGTTAAATGGCAGCTCACGCCTGAGAATTGTCCCAAGAAAGTGCGCAAAATTCAAGGAAAATTTTAGTGCCATCAATGAGTATATATTCCGATGTCATATTAATTTTCATATGAAACACCTACTTTTAAAATGAATAATTTACTGCAATATTTTTTTTTGAAAAAAAATTTCATCATAAATTTGCACACAATCTTGTACTATAAATCGCGTAATACAAAACGCGTCTATGATTTTTCACTAACTACTGGGGTGGGGAAAACCCAAATAGATCCAGCTGGAGTCTTTTCTACGAGGGGTGTTTTTAAAGTAAGTACCGTTTTAAATTTTTGCCGCCTCAGCGCTGCGGTCTCGGTTTAGCGCATGCGCGTCGTGTAGCTACATCTGTTGGGAAGCCACGGACGCCATTACGGAATTTTCCGTTCAAGTCTACATCTGTTTGCATGATTGTAAACTGCCGCCGACTATTGAGAATCCCGCCGACTGTGAAGTGCAGGCGGCGTCCTTCTTTGACGATGGAATACAAAAGCTGGTCCCACGATACGATAAGTTTCAAATAAAAATTATTTTGATAAAAAATATTTATTTAATATTTTTTATTGCAAAACAGTACTTACTTTAAAAACACGCCTCGTATAAGCAACTTGTGCATGTTCGTACCATATCAAATAAAGTTTGATAGATACTCTTTCATTCTTGAAATAACCTGTCAAAAGTTACAAAAATTAAAAATAAATAAAAGTTTAGCAAAATTTATTATAAAAACGTAATTCCTTTCTGTAGCAGCAACTTGATTATATTAATAAATTAAAGACTCAATGAAAATATAAATACCTACTTTAGTATTCTCCATATGTAAATGAGTCGTAACATAGGAGTGCATAAAAACCTTTGACACACGTACGTCATACAAAATTTTTATTTTGGCTAAAACTAAAAGTTGCAATTTCAAACAAGTAGTACAACGCATGCAGTTTTCCATTTTTTTATTTTGGAATGACACGTATTAGTCGGTTATCAACAAAAATGTTTTAATAATGAAAATCGCAATTAATTTACAGTTTTACACCTAATTTTACTTTTTTTATTCACAATTGATTTAAAGTAGCCCTCCAAATATTTATTAAATAATATTCTGGTTATAACTGTCAGTTATAATAATGTCCATTTAATATCGTGCATAGGTGCATTGATAAAAATTTGATGCAAATAAGTGCTTGACATTCCATTGCAGTAAAGTACAACTTTACTCCCGCTAATCAGTACGATAAAGTATCTTTTTAATGGCGGTTGGTAATGAAATAATTTTTGGTCACACATTGACTTCATAGATCGTAGCAGTAAACAACGCTTTATTGATTTAAGTTAACCCAATCAACATACTTTTACCACTAAATTTAAAGTTTCTCAAAAAAATTTGTGTATAAATATCTTGGAAAAAATTATTTACGTGTTAAATCCTTGCTTCTAATTGGTTATATTAAATAAATGTACGATTTGAACAAAGTTTTTGTTATTTGTTTTGTTTATTTTAGAAGAGACATTTAGACCGTAAAGAAGCCACTGATTCTGCTACATCAAATTATATGGTGTACGATATAGTTTAATTCAGATGGATCGTTTCCTAGAACAATAGGATTGTGGTTATTTATTTTACTACTATTATTCAACTTGCAACTTTATCAAAGTCTGTAATACTTGAAGGCACATTTGTTTGGTTTTATTACGACTGCAATAGTTCTACGTCACAGCAATCTATTATATATGAATTCGAATATTAAGTAATAATGGTTGTCAAATATTAATTATAGCTTTACTTCCCACAGAAAAACGCATGAAGTCGCTGTTTACTTTATTTTTATTTGTTTCAAGCGTGTTGAGAATTTTATAAATGACAAGTTTTGGGAAAAAAATAAATGTTACTTAAATGAGCCATAACGCAATAGCCCTTTATTATATAAGGGTAAATAATCACAAAAAAATAATTTATGATTACCACATACAGTTAATAAATCTTAAACCCAAACTCAACCCAAAGTTAGTTCGTTCAAGTTGAAGTTAACAAATTGTTAGTGGTCACCCATAACATTTGATCAATTGACCATAAATTCAGTTATTTTGATTAGAAATGGGAAAATCGTGAAAGCTATTGTTCTTAAATTTAAGATTTATACCAAATTATGGTTTGGTACCTAAAACGTGGAATTTTGCGATAAAACCGAAACCTTGAAATTGTATGAAAGTTCGAATGCTTTTGTAATTTAACGTTGGTTGTATTTTACCTACGCTGAAATTTAATAATAATTGCTGTAAGTTCAATTAAGTGTCACTAAAAGAATTTTTATATCTATTTATGTGAAATGTAGTGTAAAGTCGTTATCGCAAAACTTTTTCTTATTCTAAAATGATTGATGGGCACTAGTTAAAAAATACGTCAAAAAGTTTTAAAGTAAGCGATTCATTACTGTATCTCAACCGACGGATGTGCGAATTACCTTGTGGATAATATTTTAAAACGTTTTCTTAAAATGTTTAAAAATACAGTTTTATATTTTCAGACTAGAGCACGTTTATAGCATAAGACGAAGATAATGTATCTCTAAAGATTTACATTAAATTTGAATAGACATATGCAGAAATACGAGATGGTGGTTTCTGCAAAAACTACTTAGTTTTCAACAGATTTGTGTCACAGACATTGTGTTACGTCAAAGTCTTGTTAAAACCCCTTACAATATAAATATTTTAAAGTTACTTTGCGATTTCATTTCACATTTTCATAAACATGCTTCATTCCATAACACAATAAAACTAACTGGTTATGATTCCGAATTACGGTATTTCAAAACATAACCAATGAATACAAAACAAACTTACTTAATATTGTACTTTAGTTAACAATCGTAGCTGTTCTATGGACTGAGTACATTTATAATAATATAAATTATTTAATTTTTATTTTGTTATTTAAAAATTTTAAATTAAAGAACACCAAACAATATTTATTAACAAAGAGAACGTATTACAACTCATTTTGTTTCGATTTCTTAATTGTTACTGTTGTTACAAGAGAAGATTACATATTTTCTTCATCATGTAGGGTTGACAAATACTTGACATTAAACTTGTAATATTTACGCTTGATGTAAATATTCTGCTTGCAACTCAGGTAGTTGAGTTGCATGAATAATCAACACTAATTATTACTACAGCTTATTTATTACTCTATCTTTATATGTTTTTATAAATTAATACTTTTACAACAAAAAATATCAGAACCGTTATTTGACGTCATAATAATTCAATTGTCACTCTGACGACGAACATGGAAAACCAGATAATTGATCTAAAACTACGCATATGTAACACGCTCTTTTTTTTCTTTTTGTTTTGTTAATATCACTTACACGCACACAACGGTCACACACGTAGTCACCCAACCATCCTAGTTTTTTGGTGTGGTTGATTGTGGTACCCATGTCTTGAGGTTCATTTCCTTTCGGAGTCGTCCCAACATTGTCAGTCGGACAAACGATTTGCTCATCACTTTTTATTGGCGTAGAACAACCAGGTTGTTCATTTCTATACAAGACCCTAACAGGTGTCCAATTTCTAATATCCTCTTGTACCAAGTCGGATAATTCTTTAATCTTATAACGGTTTCATGGAGGTCTTTCGACTGCCTTTGTTTAGTCTCCAATTTATGTCTCACCGTGGAACAATTATATTTCGGATACAGATTATTTTTGTTTCCATCATGTCGGTTCCACGCGTCTTCCCATTAACAATTCTGCAGGTGATGGCAGATCGGTGTTTGGTGTTGAATTGTATGACAAGAGTATCTTTGGCAGCATTTTGGTAAAATTCACGTTCACGTTCAATAAACTCATTAGAACATGGATATTTTAGACTAGACGTCGTATGTTTGATACCATGTTATTTTAAAAAAAAACAAAAATTTTATTTATCCGAAAATGGAGGAACATTTTCCGAGAAGACTTTTTGAGGAATTTCAAAATATGAGAAAATTTCTTTCAACATTCCGATTACCCATGCGTACTTTTTGAGGTCATAACATTCGCGATTAAAAACTTTGAAAAATAATCTCCAATTATGAGATAATCTTTTGATCAAATTTGAGCGAAATCCATTCCTATTTTATACCATGGCAGTTCAAGAACATCGTGCGGTTTAAGCGGCAGTTTCTGATTAGACAAGTTCAATAAACATTTAAGGATACAGTCTTTAATATCGCGTGTCATTCCTGACCAGTAATATAATACTTTAGCACGATTTTGACACGATACAACTCTCTGATGATATGCATAATTTTTTTCCAGAGTTTCCGCGATGTGATTTTTCGTAATAACGATAAGATTTCTACGAAATAAAAGTACAACCGCATACTGAAGTTCTTCTTTAACATCTCAGAAAAGTTTTGCCGGTGATTTAATCGAAATTTTGTACATAGACCATTTATTATATATTTAATTACTTCTTGAAGCACAGTGTCATCAGAAACGCTCTTACGTAGTTTCTGGATTTTATCGGTTGATGTCACAACCAAAGTTTGTACTACAACGACAGGTCTCTCCAAAAAACTTGTTTCAAAATCTTGGGGTGCGTTTTTTATTCTAGACAACGCATCGGCCACATGAAACTTTTCCATTCCATTCAAAATTCCAAGCGTTTTTTTAATTGAAATAGAAGGCACAGCATTATTTCTCACAATAATATGGTATGAACGGCACTTAATTATGCTACCCGGAGCAAAAACATCTTTAAACTTATTAATAATAACGTCAGCCGATGGATTCATCATTCCAACGGCGTTAACCGTAACTAATCTAAACTTACGAGCAGCTTTCAGACACAATATTGATTTCAATTGTTCCTTTGTCACAAAAAAATAGAATTTCGTGAACTATGTTGCCCATAAAACAAAGAATATAACACGATCCACTTAGATTAAAAGAATGGCGAGAGTATTTTGATAATTTCATGGCAGTACTAACCAGATACGGTCCCCCATCTAATGAGTCAAAAATCCGCTTCGAAATTAAATTGACATCGCTGCCTGTATCGACTTTCACGTGATTTTCGAATTTAATACTAATATTTCACGAGTTGAGTTGAACTTGAAAAAATAGTTGGATATTGAACCGATTTTTTTTCTAAAGTAAAGTAGTAATGCATAAAACTTTAAACCCAAAAGTAGTCCTAGTCCTTAGTTTTTTTTTGTATCTGATAACCAAGATAGCATTTTTATAAAAAAAAACAGGCTGCCAGTTATCGAAAATTATATTAGAGAAAATTAATAGTATCCCAGTACAATTACACACAAAAAACGAAAACCTTCCAAAAATTTATCAGCAAGCTTTTCTGTTTTATGTTGTTGGGTTTTATAAACCCTGTGGTAACTTTGGGACGGCGTAAAAATTGCAATCTTTTGAACCTTTTCTAGTTTTTGGGTTTTAGATTAAGGGCCGAATTCAGAGAGTTTTCACTCACACTCATACTCTACTTATTTTACTCTATCCTAACTGAACAGTACTGAACAACAAATAAAGTGCAATCAGCGACTAAAAAGTTTCTAATGAATCGAAAGTTAGGGAGATTTCAATTTAGTTACTTATATTTTATCGTTTCTGAATACCAACGGTTAGGGTGAAGAGGACTCTCACTACATTGAGTCAATATGAGTGACTAACTCCTTGAGCTGAGCGGAGAACTAGAAAGCTCTCTGAATTCGGCCCTAAATTGTTCATAATTTGAGACTCATTTTTATAAGATATAAGCTTACAGCAAATGATGAGATGAGTTTCTTCGGGTTTCTTCTGTAAAGGTTTGTGGATTGTTGAATGAGAATATGATTTAAAAGTAAAACATGTATTTTATTATACTATTTAAATGTGTTGTGTATTGTTTATAAAACTGACGTGTGGGTACTTAGAAATAAATCCTCCACGCTTCAAATTCTATCGCAAGTCGTAGATGAAAATCTGAAACGAAACCCGCCAACGAGCAGTAGAACTCAAAGTGTAATTACACAATTATTGACGCATTTCAACAAAAAAGTTTCAAAGTATTTTCTACTAAACACCGTAAAGTTTGTTGACATTTAAGATTAACTCTGATCCACGAATGGGTTATTCTATAGGTGAAAAATTTTAAAATTTTAGTTTTTGCGAAAAATGTCGTTCTTGACAAAAAGTTTTGCTTGTTCTGAAACTCTATAAAATGCAATAAAATTTAAGTGCGAATTAGCTTGGAGACGTAGTGGTCCGAGAAAACGATAAAAATTATCAACGCGCGATTGTTTAAAACATAAATAAACAAAGAGTGTATGTGAAAGTGAAATCTGTAAACTGTAACAGAATGGCAATGGAAAATTTTAATCAAGTGAAGATGCACCGGCAAGATAGAAGGTGGGAAACTTAAACTGAAAAAATCGGAGGAAAAAATTGAACAACTCCGGTATTAAGGAGGTCGTTGATTATACCTGAAAACGAAAAGATGTAGGCGAAAAGTTAATGAGTGAATTAAGCGGATCGATTGGAAAATCAAATATAAAATTAAAACGACAAAAACGTGAACATCTTGAGATACGTGGCGATCCACGACATGACGAAACCTCAAAAAATTGGTACCCGGTGACATTAATCAAGTCTGAACGTAGATGGACAATTTTGTTTGTTCGGTGTGAATTGACTACTGAAAAAACAATTCAAATAAAAATTCCAGAATTCATGTATTATAGAACGTATTAATGGTTACAACCCGGGGTTTGAGATGTGGTCCGATGCGCTGCGCTGTACCCGTACTGGACGTGATTGCGACATAAAGTTAGTGACGGGGTTCACGGCGTGGTACTGTTGCGGTACGTGGTACAAATCTGGATGCAGCTTTTCACACAAGATAATAAAAATTAGGCGCGTTACATAGAAAATCTACAATATTTATTGCATTTAAATCATAACATAAACTTATCAAACGGGATTCTTCTTCTTGAAGTCCAGCATATCCGTTCCGGAGGTTGCGCACACCTCGCATATACAGGGTGTTTCCTAAGTAATCTAAAATATTATATGGGGCGTTTTGTTACTCAATTTTAAGACGAAAAGTTCATATAAACATGTGTGATAAGTCTTGTCGTTAATGAGATACAGGGTGTTAAATTGTTTATAATAAATCAGCTCTGATTGTATTTTAAATTAATTTTTCCTGGTGACGCTACAGGTTTTCGAAAAACATGCTTATTCTAAGTGGCCTTTGGAATAACGTTGACAACTGTGTCAAACCTAAAAACTAACGCAAACAACGAACAATAAATTGTTAATAATACGATCTTTTTGTGTTAAGTTAACAACGATGCCTGTGTTTACTAATGCCGAAATGGCTAATATGCACTTTTGTATGGATTAGCGAATGGTAATGCCTTAGAGGCTAGACGTATGTATGCCCAGCGTTATCCTAATAATCGTTTACTATGTTCAGATACGTTTACTAAGCTACATAACACCCTGTATCTCATTAACGACAAGACTTATCACACATGTTTATATGAACTTTTTGTCTTAAAATTAAGTGACGAAGCGCCCCATATAATATTTTAGATTACTTAGGAAACACCCTGTATGTGTGTTGTGTGTGACAGTAGACACATATACATGGGACCTACACTGCCGTGTTAATTCTAAAGGGCGTATCTGCACATTTTACGCATTTTGAGTTAGGAACATATTTGGGTTCCTATAACGTGTTTTTATCATATTATTAAGAAAAATCGGCGTATCTGAATGATTTGTAAGCAGTACACGCTGCAAAAGGAATGGCGTATCTACAAATTTCTCACATTTGTTAGATTAAATAGGCGTATCTGAAATTGTTAGCAATATAAGGCGTATTTGCGCTCTTTGTTAGGACGAAACGGCGTATCTGCAAGTACTCGATACAGATACGCCTTTTTAATATAACATTTATAACCTCACTTTCAGTGCCGGTGAGCATGTGGGTGTAACACCAGTTGTTTGTTAATTTAGTGAAGACCATTAACAATTTTAAAGCGTAGCACTGTATTATATACTTCTAGGTGAGTTTTAAATACAACTGCTTGTTTTGTCATTGGGTATGTTCGTTTTTATGGTGTTATGTGTTATTTATAGAAAAAATCGAAGCCATGCAAAGGGAAAGTTGCTGGTCACTCTAGCTTTAAATAAGCAGCAGCAAGAAAAGGTACAGAATTTTAAAAGACATTCTTTGCCAAAACAGCAAAACCCAAAACACTGATTACCTACAACTAGACCCTGATTACCTACCCAGTGACTGATCCTCTAGTGAATCTGAACACCGTTCTAATGAAGATAATGAAGGTAAGCTGTGTGTGGTTGTCGTAGACTTAATGTTTGTTACTAATTACTCAGTGTTGTGCTGATAGACGAACTTCCTGTTGAAGGTTCTTCGATAAATGAAAATAGAATCAACATTATCAGTAACATCATTGTAAAACCTCCTAACGTTATTATAACACTACCAGAACCAGAAAATAACACCTTGCAACACACTTTCGGTGAAAACATTTTCAATAACGAGGCATTTGAAGCTGCATCTGAAATTATTGAGAGCATCGTGGTTAAAGCAGAACAATTTTTATTATTTACAAAAACTGGAAACCCAAGAAAGCGAAAAAGGTATTCAACAAGTTTAAAAGAAAGGAAAACCGTTAAGAAAAACAAGACGGTCGAGCAGCACAGAATAATAGAATCTTGTAACAGTAAATTTTGTCTAAATAAATGCGAAGAAAAGATCTGTAAAATTCAACGAGAGTTAATCAATCGTCAGTTTTGGGAAATGACAAACAAGGAACAGCGAAGCTTTATTGTTAGTAGTGTCAATAAAGTAGGTACTAAAAGAAAAACAACGGGGAATTAAAATCACGTCGCGAGAATACTCTTTATTATACACTGAAAGATAAAGATGGTTCGAGAAACAAAGTGTGCAAGACATTCTTCCTTTCCACTCTCGGTTTTAAGAAAAACAATAATAAAATGATTCGAAGCGTCCTTGCCATAACAGAAAAAAATGCGATTGCCCTAAACCAGACCGCCGGGGCAAACACAATTCTCGGAAGTTTGACAGGGATGAAATTATATCGCATATTGAGTCGTTTAATCCTCAAATTTCCCACTATAGACGGGAACATGCACCAGCAAGGAGATACCTTCCTAGTGACCTTACGGTTAAATTGATGTAGAATGACTTCATAGATAAACATCCCAACGTGCATTTTCTTATTGCCTTTATAGAGACGTATTTAGTAGCCTCAATATATCTCTATCAAAACTGGGACATGAGGAGTGCTGGACTTGTGAGATATTCTTAAAGCACACAAAGATAAGTGGTCATAAGAAAGACAATTTAAGCTTTGACTGTGATGAATGCGCTACTTGGGAAAAACATCATGAACGATACGTAACTGCCAGGCAACAGTATCAGAAAGACTGTGAAGATCAAATTGTAATAACGGTTGATATGCAAAAGGTATGTACTTTTGCTAATAGTTTTGCTTTAAATTAATTATTTGTTTTATACAATTCTCAGGTAATAATGCTACCACGTTGTGACACCTTTAAAGAGGTCATATTTGCCCCAAGATTGACTGTGTATAATGAAAGTTTTGTTCCTGGTGGAAACAAAGGTAAAAGTTGCACCTCACGCAATTGTTTGGCATGAAGCTACAGCAGGACGAAGTAAGGTGGACGTTATTAGTGCTTTTTACAAATTCTTTATGCAAAATCGAGATATCAAACATATTACGTTATGGCTTGATAATTGTTCTTCACAGAACAAAAATTGGTGTTTGTATTCTTTTTTTATATATTTAATTAATAGCAATGACGTCGCTCTTGAAGAATTAAATGTGAAATATTTCGAACCGGGCCATACATTTATGGCAGCAGACTCTTTTCATCATGCTGTCGAACATTCCTTGAAAAGAAAAGGTAAGGTCTACGATTTCAAGGACTATTTAAACGCAGTAGAAAATTCACGTAAAGGTGTGAAAGTGCTAGAAATACAACATAATGATATTTTTAACTGGGAAGATAATACATCCCAGTACAAATTAAACAAAATAAATCCTAGACCTTATCTAGCCTCTTTTGTTCATGTGAAATTCAATCGAGGAGAAAAAACTCTTTCTTACTCAGACTCATATGAAGGTCCCTTTCTTGTTTTAAACTTTCTTAATCACAAGACTTTCAAAACTGGCATTAGAAAGCCTACATGTAAAACAGCTCCCAAAGGCATAACTAAGGAGAGGAAAAATTTAATAATTACAAAACTAGGTCCAATTTTTCCTCAAAATAGATTAGGCTTTTTGGCAAAATTTGTCAGTGAGCTCTGAAGAAAACACTCATGATAGTGACTAATATTTCATTTGTTTCTGTTACGTTGTAGAAAACATAACATGTCATTTATTTTTAAGAATAGTTTTTATTGATTATCTTACATATATGTAGAATTAATTATTTAGTTCTTTAGGATAATTTTTGAATTGTAGTTCAAAAGTTAAATAAATCAATGTTTTACCTACTTATGCGCCTTTCTGTTACAGTACATACATATTGACTTTGTTAGCAAGAAAGGGCGTATCTATCAAAGTCACTTTTACTATAATGTAAATAATTTCAAATATCTTCGACTAAAATTTGTGATGTAACGTCTTTTTAATTAAGGTACAATTTTGCCGTATAAGAAAATAATAGCGACAGCACACGCAAAAACACAAAACTTCGTTTTTCTCAAAACTTAGATTTTTGTAGATACGCCCTTTAGAATTAACACGGCAGTACAGTTTAACCCCAATTTCGAACGGCGTAAGTTGAGAAGTTTACTAGGCAAGTATTCTCTCGCTGGTTTGCCATTGCTTTGCAAGAGAGTACGGTCTAAAAATTCGATGTTTGCACCGGGAATTGAACCCGAGGTGCCTGTTTAGCAACTAACGCACTTAACCGTAGAGCTACCTTTGCACTTCATAAACGGGATTAACATTACTGAAATAGTGAAAATCAAATTGATCACGTAACTTTCTAATTCTTATTAATAAAACAATTTATCCGATTAAATGTTATCTGCAATATGCTTATACAACTCAAAACGAAACAATCGGATTATTACAAAATCTTAACTTGCGCGTCTTGCACTACTAATCTAAATATACGCACAAAATGATAATTCAGTGAATTAAAATCGCACCAACGGTTAATATTCACGTAATTACGTAATAAGATTTAAATCCCTTTTTGGGAGAGCTGAACGTCGACTGCCCTTAAACGTCAATTGCCACACAATTTTGTTCCCTTCTACACGGCGCCCATAACAATTACTAGATGAAGAAATTTAGATCTATATCACAAATTTAAATTAATTGAATACTAATAGTTTTGTACGAAGATGAAATTTCAAACTCGAAACTGGCCACAATCAATACTAAATAAATAAAAACGGTTTCATCGTCGTCACTGTCTACATTGACACAGGAGATGTGTGCGTACTTGTGACACGATTAACAGGATATTCATCCTTCAGTAGACTTTGAATAGACGTCCAGGTAATATAAAAATTCTGCATTTTGTTGATTTTCTGTATGTAAGAATTATATTTACTTTTAGATTTGCACATTTTTTTTTGGAAATCCTTTCATTTTTAATATATCCTTTGACTTTTGTTTTATTACATTCTTCTCTCCCTATAAGCATAATTTTATTTTTGCTTTCTCTACTTTGTTGGCTTCTTTCATATTGCGTTTTTATTAAATTCTTTCAATCCATGCAAATATTGCGCTTGTAAGTGATGTGCTTACGACAGCTATACCTGACATCCAAAAACATTGTAGTAGATTGCAAGAATTTTTTCGCTTAATATCGTAGTATCACTTGCTCTTTCTGAATGAATTACTTCAATATTTTGATGATAGATTTCCTTGTTAGTGAGTTGGTTGGTACTACCACGTAAATTGACGAACTGAATACTTGTTGTAGCTGTTATTTAGAGGCCAATAGCTGATGGAAGAAAATTGTCATCAGTAAAAACAGTTTTATCAGGAGGCCAAATACCCATTTATTACCATTTAGAATGTTCTGCATCGTAGTAAAGAAATTTGGAACAACTTTTCTGAATTTTTCTCATCCACTTTCAAACGTCCTTCTCATAATGAAGGGTAATAGGTCCCATCAATGGTTGAATACGGTGAAAACAGTGGCAAGGAAAGCATAATAAAATCACTCCGTTATCTCGAACAAGATCAATGAAGTCTATATTTTTTGTATGCGTTGCATGTCCGTCAATGAGCAATAAACTTGGAGATTCCTTCGTAGATTTTGAAAGTTACAAATTGTTTAAAACAGAGAAAAAAATTTTGGATGTTATTCAGCCAGTTTCGCTCACTTCTGTCTATACTCTAGGTGGTAAGCCCAGCTAAAGTTTCAGGTGCTTACGTGGAAAGATAAGCATAAGAGGCATATGAACCCCACTAGTTAAAACACATATCTTTACGGTCACCGTTTAACCTTTCTTACTGGACGTGATTACCCCAACTTGCCTCTTTCCTTCTGTTGCCAATATTTTGGAATGATCTTTGGGATCAGCACGTTTGAAACTAGCTACAGCCGGTTAAAACCCGTAGCTTTTGGTGAACGTAGACTACTATATATCAGGGTGTCCCGACGATTAAGACAAGTAATATATCAGAATTGGGCAGTAGTAGATAATTATAATTTTGGGGGTGTAAATTAGAACAAATGTTGCATCTTTTCTTGTTATTGTGTTACCCAATGAGGTATTTGTTTTTTGGTCACGTGACGTGCATTCAAAATTATTAATGGGACAACCTGTATATTTGTGCCTTTCTGTGTTCCCCGTAAAACAATTCAACCAACTAGACACTTGGGGTCTAAAGTGATTAATTCAAGAGCTACAGGTACTAAAAGTTGGAAGTTAAAAATTCAAATTGAATCCCCTGTAATTTTGCATTTTTTGTTACGTTTATTAGGAATGATATTGCGAATTGATAACTCGTACGCCAATCTACGTGCATCTTTCATACATAAACCGAATAGCCGTTTTTCCATATCTTTGAGATTGGTCGCAAACTCGAGCTCCTGCCTTCTTATTTATTTTCAATCCTGATTGTCTTGCTTTTTTTGCGTATCTGCCCAAAGTTGATGTTGGTACATTGAAATGAAATGAAGCTCTATCTAAACCCAGTTCTCTCTTTATTACTGCTGATATTGCCTGCTCCATCGCATCAAGAGACTACTTCTGCCGATTTGTCTTTCTAATATAGTTATGAATCATCTAAAATTAATAAATTTCATAGTCAGAACTAGACCTGAAGAAGAGCAATTAGACGTTAGGGCAGAACGAGATGTTTCTTATTCTGCCCCGTTCCATTCCGCCCCAGACACACAGTTTGTTTAAACATACAATTATGAGGTTATACATTGATATTTTTTTGCCAGCTTTACATTATCCTAAACGCATTCATAAATCCGTATACTATTCAATTTTCAATTAACTGCAATTAACAGAACGTTACTCACTTTAAAACACGAAATTTATAAAATTACTCCAAAAGTAAAAAGAATTCTGAGAACACAACATACACTCTACAAATATCTTCCTTCCCTAAGTTGTGGAAGATGTATCACCTCGTCTCAACGAGGGTGGAAAACTCAAAAATTGTTGATATTTTCCTTATTTTTTTTATGATAGAATTTGAAGATTGAAGGATTTATTGTATTATTCCTAAGTATCTACATTACATTTCAGTGTTTTAAACAATACTTCATGTTAAAGTAATACAGTTCGTTTCTTACTCTTGATACTCCATGATTTCATTCAACAGTTTACAAACCTCTAGTCTAAGAAAAACCATATATTTATCCCATCTGTCGATAAATAAGGATTTCACCATTTTGTATTTTTATTATTTTTCGATAACTATTAGCTCAATTGGGCTCTACTTGTGCTGAAGTAAAATGTGATGAAATATCCTATAAGGTCGGAACCCTTTAAATAAATCCCACGACATGTCATTAGCGTATATATATATATATATATATAAGCTCGAAACACTGGCGAAACACCTAAAAAATAGGTTTTTGTTAAATTCGTTTATTTTCAAACGACCATATGTCGGTTACAATATGACCAACATATCAAAACTTGTGCTCAAATTGCCAATAATTTAATGTAGTTTAAAAATGTTGAACCTATGGTGCTAGGATGCATAGTTTAGAAGCTAGTAGCCTAAAACTAGATGGAGTTTGATCTAATATTTGAATAATTATTTATACTATTTGAATAGTTGTTAAAATCAGTATGCTACTCTTTGTATGTGGAGAAATGAGTCAACTAAAATTAAACAGGAATCCCTATTATTTCTTGCAGATTTGTTTCTTTATGATAACCTCAATTATATTGTCAGGTGTTGTTGTTGGTACTTGCTGATAAATTTTATGTTTGCGAAACCTCAATAAAAGTCTGTGACCGTCAAAATAACGTGTTTTCGACAAATAGTGTGCTGAGCAATCATTTTATTGAAGCCACATTTTTAAGCTCAAACCTCACAGTTATGTTTCCAACTCAGATTCTAAACCGTTTTGGTATATTTGATTATCTAAATTTCTTTCCAAAAGGTGGGAGTAGATAGATGAAGGCGATTCATCATCAAAATCAATTGTCCGATGTAATTACTCTCTGTTCATGCAATTGCACTAAGTACATTGCGTTTACTAGCATGTGCGAAGCGTGGTTGCGGGGTCTACATGCTGTACCTGCATGCTTAGTACATTTTTCAATTACCCTCGGTACTTGCAGAGGGTGTAATTAAAATTACATACATTCTCTCTGTTCGCAAGTACATGAAGTAATTGGTCTCTGTACATTGTGTTAATTATAGGGACGACAAGTACATAGTACGCAAGTACATGAAGTAATTGGGCTCGGTACATTATGCTAATTATGCGGATAGGAAAGAATGTGGACGCACGTAGCAAGACCCTCGGCGGGTACCAGGTAGAACAACCCCTTCAGCATAAGGTTGTAGACACCTGTTAATTTTTAATTGTTTAAAAGTAGTATCATATTTAAATAATCCAAGCTAATTAAAACCGCTAATTACACATATGTACACCCATTTTGTCGAGGATGTGGCTTTGTTAAAAAAAATTTGAAAACATGTAGTTTATTTGCGCCATCCACCGTCACATGATTTCCATAAATAATGACTTGTACAATGACTATTATATTTTATTTGAAAGAGCATAGTTTTTTATGTTAATCTACAAATTTGCAAAAAATCAAATTGATTTAATCTCTATAAAGGTCGCCTTACGTGGGACAAGGTGTATATTTTTCCTTAGAATGATTAACTTCTTTTCGTATAATGTTTTCTGTACGTCTTTATTACTTTACTGTCTATTGTTACTACTGATCCACTTATTCATTGTGTAATTATTTCTAAAGTTTATAAATCTAACTGTTTTTAATATTATTTTACTTTTAAAGTCTGCCAAGTTACAACTATACAATTTCTTAATAAATATTATATTTTAACCTTTTCTTTTGCAATTTTAAATCTAAAATTTGAAGAAAAATGTTATTTTATTTGTTGGGAACAAGTTATCTTGGCTTTATCGGCAACGTGTGTTACAAGCATTAAAGCTATCGCTTAGATAGCGCTTTGCACTTTAACACAAACATGCCGTTACAGTTAACTGTTGGCATTTTTCTTAGTTTATACTATTCATACGTGTCAATGTTTACACGAGATGTCGCAAGACACACATTTTACTTATAAAATGTTATCTTAATGTGCTCTCAGGAACCAGTTAAAGGAAATGTACATTTGGTAACATTGCAATAGCATAATCCTGCCGTAATAAGTTACATATCAACATATTCGTTAATTGTAAAATTTATTATATGTGAAAAACGATAAGAATAACAAAAAATACAAAACAAATTTAATATTATAGTAAAAAAGCGCGAAATCCTAATTGTGAAAGCACAATATTGGGTTTCAAAATTTATTTATTATTTTTAATTGCAGTTACTCTGCCACACACATATCGAAACTAACACTTATTTATAACAATAAAGATTTTTCAGAATCTAGTGAATAACAATGAAGTGTTAAGTAGAACTTAACATATAAATTAGCATATATTGTAAAAAAATTGTTTCAAAAAGTAGTTCAGCAGTTCAAAAGCGATCTAACATTAAATAGATAGCGTTTATGTCTATTACCGAAATATTTAATCTTCTTAAAAAAATAGAAATATCAGAACATATAAAAAATAATCTTGGATCTACAAACTAATATCAAATTTCGCTGCAGTGTTCATAAAACGAAAACGTGTCGTTAGATTAATACAGTTTCGCCGAAACGATAGTACAAAATATAACCTGTTTACAAAATACTTACATATTTTTCTCTAGAAATTTTGTAAAATATAGCAGCGTTACGAATAAGCACGTATTGTATTCAGCTTTTGTACATTTTGATAAAGGTGGAATAATAAATAATGCAAAAGATTTATTAGATTTACTGTATTTTATTTAAAGCAGCATTATGTAAATTATTAGTTCAAATAGTTAAAGTAACTATGCTTTGTAGTAGATATATTTAACGGTAAAAATAATTCAGTTGTAAAAATTTTACATATGGTACATGTAATATATTAGATATAAAAGCTTTTCATCTCTTTGAACTTCATTGTTAAAGTAATATCAGAATTAAATACAGTATAATTATTGAATATAACTAAAGTTTTGAATATGGTCAGGATCTAATTTAATAATTTCTATTCTGCGTATTAGTTTTGGGTTTTAATTAAGAATCGTGTTATTATTTCAGTATTATTAAGAATGCGGTAATAAATGACCATTACTAATTGTTTTTTAAGCGTAATTCAACTTTTATTCAGGAATCAATAACTTTTTATTAATCGTACACAATAAAATAAGAAAATTTAAAAACATAACTTTTGCATGAACTTTTGTTGTTTTTATATTTTAAGGAAAAATTAAAAAAATTAAATATTTAAGATGAATTATTTGCAGCCCTGTGCTTTTGTCATAATTAATCATAGACATAAAACTTAGTGGTTCTGGAATTAATGGTTTATGAAGTCTTTGTACCACATACGGGCCTATACCGCTTTGTTGTATGCATGTTAAACTTATGCCAGATCACTTAAAACTATTAATTTGAAAAATGTATTTTATAAAATTCTTTACGTAACACTAGAAGTTTAAATTTTAATTTCTAATGAATTGAATGTATATCAGATTATCAAAAGTTTGTCATAGTTGTTTAACAATAGTAATTTTAATCTCATTACATTTCTAAAATAGATTAACAGATGCTGAAATAGCACTCAACAATATTGTAATTACGTCTTAAGGAGTTATAAACACAAAATCTATTTTGGTGTAGTCGTATAAGTTTCTAGTTACGATCGCTTACAGAAAGCTTATTATTTAATGGTAATAATTAAAAGGTGTGATATACACCGATTTTTTTTAAATATACTAATAAAACAATTCAAAAATTAGAAACGATTATAAAATAGATTGAATTAAAATTAAATTTATTTAAAAGTTTAAAATGCATGTTAACGTTCGGTTGAAATTTTCCGTATCTTTTACAAGAACAAAACCATCGGTGGTCAGTACGTTGCTATAAATTATCATCTCCATGTTTTATAAACCTACTAATCCTTTTCTTTCCTCCCTGGTATTTTATTCTACAACTGCATGAATAGTAAGCAGTACAACCACAATTCCAAAACGTTTATACAACAGGTCATTTATTACAAAGGGTCGTTTGTTATAATGCCAAAACCACAGAAAACGGTTACTATATTGTTGTGATGTAATGCAGCCTTCAGCGAATCTATTTAAATAAAATAAACTTAAATTGAAGGTAAAACATTTAAATTATATTCAAAGTTTGAGATTTGAAGGTGTTTATTAGAATTGTTATGAGGATTTTCCCATTATAACAAAATAACAATATCAGTTCAGTAAATTATGTTCAAATAATGTGCATTTATTATTCCAATTGTTGAGTTAAAATTATTTAAAACAGCAAGTCGAACTTGGATATTCTTTACAGCATAAAATACAATGTAGAACGAATGAACGAAAACCGTGAAATACATAGTGTAGGTGCATGAAATAAAGGAAAAGAAATAAAGAATTACCCATTCACAGCATAAAAAAATTTCTAAAAGTTTCGTTTGGACCAAGATTAAAATTGATCAAAAAAATTTAAAATCACGTGATACGCACGATGTTACGGTACGCCTTATTTTGACGCTGCCACTTCGACGCGGCCATCTTGACACCGTCGCTTCGATGCGAGCTCATCTATACCCACCCGAGCTCTTTTCCTGTCTGCTCAACTCGGCGCTATTTCATCTTTACGCAAGCTCATCTCGACGGGAGCCCATCTCGACGTAAGGTTGTATTTGCGCTAGTAGGTGTTACGCCGTCAAAGCGGCGGTGTCGAAATAGCGGCCTCGAAGTGCTGTTTCGCTATGTTATCTACCTTTCATTGGTGTGTAACACATAGGAAAAATATACGGTGGCTAGACTATTTAGTCGAAAAGATGCCGTTGATGACTTTCTCTTATTTTTTAATTACTTTTAAATATCTTATAAAAGGAAAAGACAATGAAATTTAACCTTAATTTTATTAAATATTGCTGGAGTAGCGACAACCCACACTATACATACGCTGTATCAGTGGTATAAATTGTAGATAAGTTTGAATTAAGTTTAAAGTTAATAAAACCAGCAAAGAACTTTGGTGTAATTGAACGCCTAAAGAGTTAACCAAATAAAAAAATATATATAATTTAGAAAGGAGAAATACCAAAACATTGATTACCTACATCATAGTTAAAACAGTTTTAAAAATTGAACAATATCTAATAATAGTGAAATAAGCACTGAACGCACTAAATTAAAAAAACGAAAATTCTGTGTTTTGTATACGAGATTCTAAATTAATTAAATAGCGTCGATTTTACAAACATAAGAAGAATAATCTTAAAGCTTTCAAACGTTTAAGGAGTGCGTAGAATCGGAAGCAAGCGATCCGAATGGATTTTGAATCCCAGTGAAATAGAAGCTCTTATACTTACTTGAAGCTTTTGAACAAACCCAACAAAGTTTAAAAAAATATATAGGAACCAAGTAATGGCTATCAATTCCAAATATTTTTCCTATACATCCACCGAGTATCACACATAGAACAAATGGTGGTCTCCTTTGCTGAAAGAGAAAGTATAACTTTGTACGTACGTATAAATTCTTTAATTTTTACTTCGTGGCATTAATGTACTACAAATGATGGACATTTCGACAAGCGAATTTCTTAGCAGATCTTGCGTTCGTAACCACAAGCTAAATTTAATCGTTAACGATGGAAATTATAAGTAATTATATCCTAATTGAATAAAACAGAAGCTTATGAAACTATGACGTTAAGTTTTTGTTGAAGTCGAATTTAGCTGATGTGAGCTTCCGACACATACACATACAGGGTGTGTCTCGACGATAGCGGGTTAGACAAATAATGAGAACAAAACAACCGAGTTCAGCTGAAACCTTGTAACTTTATACAAATGGACATGGTCTACTTACTGAAAATATTTTTATTTTGTTATTTTAAATACAATGCTGTAATTTTTATTTTATTTTTGGTTTGCGCATAAAAGCTAACGTCTTCTAGTACCAGATTTGGCCTACTTATCTCTTACCATTATTAAGAAGAAAATAATAATTTCAGGCGCAATAACGAAAATTTGAATTTACTGAAAAATTAGAATACAATTGTATAAATTATATTTTTTTAACGTTTTTGCAGTTTTTATTAATGGTCACGTCCATTCTTTTGAAAATTCTTAAGACTTGTTAATAAGAGTGGATGAAGGTTAATAAACAACTTAAATGACATAAAATATAATGTCTTATTAGCAACACTAGTTCAAAATATTCCATATTAAGCGTTACATGTCCCTATTACATTTATTTATGAATTATGTTGTAACGTCCTTATACAATTTCACGGCTAGACGATTTCTTTCAAATTTTTTTTATAAAAATTAATTTCAAAAGAGTCGTGTCTTATATTTCTAGACATTTTATGAATATATGTATAAATCACAATTCCAAAACAATTTCGTAATTGTAGGAAAGAGTATTATGAAAATTAAAATGATTTATGTAATTATCATTTAAATACAAATTAATTTATGTGCAAAAGTTTATAAATTTTACAACATTGTGTTGTAACACTTCTCGAAGTTTACTTACTTTAGCTCCTGATATAAACATTCTGAACATTGGGATGTTAATGCTTTATTCATGAAAACAAAGCGCAATTCAAGTATCTATAATAAAGTTGCACGGTAGTTTTATACCCCTCTTGGTACATTGCATTGTGTTGGTAGTTTTTAAGGGGGTCGTAATTATGTTTAACGCCCCTCTAAACAAAAGTGCATGCCGTTACTGCACCGTTAAGAATTCCCAATCTTTACGATGATGAGACAATTATAAGCAGATTACACGTGTAACGAGCAGTAAAACTTCTACTCTACAATTCATGAAATTCAATAATGAATGACATGTTTGAATGTTTATTCTTTTCCCGGTTCATTACAAACATTGCTATACTTGCAGTAGTGCCTTCAGAAAATGCCAAACTTTATATATTATGCAGGTTTTTTTTTTGTTCAATATACGTATATTCTAAATTCTGTTTTTTCATCTGTTTTTGTATTGGAAAATTTAAACTACGTTTTTGTTTAGATTTATTTACATACTTTTGCTTAGATATACAAAAAGGTTTCTTTATGGCCCGTTGGGACAGCATCGTAATTTGTGAAATAATCTAATTTTGTAATCATTGAAATGTAATAACAAAAACTGTAATTGTTTAATTTAACGTTATAAATGTTTAATGAGTTTAAAGTGTACATGTAAGTTAAGTATTTTAATAAAACATGCCTTAGTTTTAACTAAGAGTATAAAAAATTACTAGTTATACAGTTAAATACAGAACAAACTACATTATTAAATATTACTGTTATTAGTTGATTATGCAATTTATTTAATAAGCATCTTGTTTTCAATTAATTTGAACATAATCTGTCTATCTAAAATTTTCTACTTTGTAGTACATATTTAAATAAGCAAAATGTGTGTCTTACGACATCTCGTGTATAGCATTGACACGTATGATTAGTATAAACTAAGAAAATGCCAACAGTTAATTGTAACGACATGTGTGCGTTTAACGTGCATGCGTTCTAAATAACAGCTTTAATGCTTGAAACGCACGTGTGTCGATAAGCCAGTAAAACTTGTACAGAAGCATAACACGCAACGAAAAGAACACCTGATGCCGCATTTCGCTTTATTTGAGCTCATCAGAGGTGTATACTTAAGTGCGGTATACAACTGTACAAGACGGCGGTTGGTCTTTAAACTCTCGTGGAGCAATGAACATAAGCAAAATGTGTGTCTTACGACATCTCGTGTATAGCATTGACACGTATGATTAGTATAAACTAAGAAAAATGCCATTACAATTAACTGTTGGCATTTTTCTTAGTTTATACTAATCATACGTGTCAATGCTTATACACGAGATGTCGTAAGACAACATTTTGCTTATGTTCATTGCTCCACGAGAGTTTAAAAGACCAACCGCCGTCTTGTACAGTTGTATACCGCACTTAAGTATACACCTCTGATGAGCTCATCATAAGAGCGAAATGCGGCATCAGGTGTTCTTCGTTGCGTGTTATGCTTCTGTACAAGTTTTACTTGGCTTATCGACACACGTGCGTTTCAAGCATTAAAGCTGTTATTTAGATAGCGCTATGCACGTTAAACGCACACATGCCGTTACAATTAACTGTTGGCATTTTTCTTAGTTTACATATTTAAAGTTTTTACTTGGGTATTTGATGTTTTTTTCTTTACAATCTACAAACATCTATTCCATCTAATTTCGTGTAAATTGAAAAAATCACATACTGTTCAATTTGACTATAGAATGAGTTCTACATTTTTATCTTAAATTTCCCTTTTTTATAGTACAGAAAAGTATACAAATTTTTAATATTTGGTTAATTTGAGTAGAAGATAGAAACAAGCTTTAGAAAGTAAGTCAAAAATGTTGATACCAAAGGTGAAAAAAAAATCAATAAAATAAACATACCTAAACATTTAGTTTAGGTATCTAAACGTTTTGACACTAGAATTCCAACTTAAAGTTGAAGTAGTTTAAATATAACAATAGTGTTTTGCCAATTTTAGAGATTTATGCACAAAAAATAAGTACATACTATAAGATGATGTTGGCAAAAGGATGAACGTCTATGGTAGAATATACGGTGTTAATAGTAAAAAATACATTTTTCTTTTTGGACGTGTTCAGAGCATTCCGTTCAAAAGGGCGAATGTAAAAAATTTAAATACTCAGAAGGGCGAACCTGCATTATTTTGTTATGACAACATATCCTAAATATGTTGTGTCGCTTGCTCTTGTATACGCACCGTTCGCTACGTTTGAAAAAGTAGTTAATTATGTCGACTAGAACAAAATGACTACTAGAATTGGCTTGCAATGTTGTTAAACCAACTAGTATAGTGTGTCAACTGATGTGGTATTGCGTGCTAAATGTTATAAGACAATAGAGAATTTGGAAGTTACTTCCGGACCAAGCTCCGAAAGTACAATTGTAAAATCCGATGTAACTGAGAGAAGTATAAGTTCTTTGTTACTCTAGAAAATCAGTGAAGTAAACTACCAGAATAAACTAATTGGTGTAAATAGTATTGTTCTAATTTTTTGTCTAAGGCTTTCTTTTTTCCCGCTATAACTAGTTACCTATTTAATAGCTGAAGATTGTCAAAATTATTTCATCTTCCAACTCCCTTAGAAACGAATATTTCATTGCTAAGAAAGTGTGAGAGTCCTGACATCAACATCTTGGAAGTTAATTTCGAAGCCAATTACGATGATACACCTCTTGATAATCTTAGACAGTTGACCGAGAACAATGGAGAATGATTTAAATCATTTACAAACTGATGTATACAATCAGGAATTTAACGTAAATACATCATTTATCTTTGCTTCACATCAAATTGGCTTCTTATTATTTTCTATAGCAGCTGCGGCCATTGTATCTCAAGAAAATAAAATAGCTGATCTTGTTAATAAAAATCTAAGCGAAGTAGAAACAGACAGAAATTATAACCCACAAAGTAATGAATCTAGTTCTGACTCTAACGGCGCAGAGGAGCTAAAAATAATAATAGAGGTGATAATGATATTATCCTCAATTCTGAAAATGGAATAGAAAGTTGTGTTTATGACACCAAAAAAAGGACAAAGGAGAACAAAAAGGAAAGTCAGAGAATTAAGAAACTTAAAGATGAAGCTTACATAGGGCACAGAAATATTGTTGAATTAAAGAAGAAAATGAAACAAAACCTATTCGCAAAAGGATGTACTTATGAATTCAGCGACGACGAGAACAAATCAGTTTTTGAAAAGTACCGGTTACTCAGCATCAATCACAAAGAGACTTTTTACTACATAGATGATAATGAGATGAAAAAAAAGAGTTAACTCAAAAAAGTCAAATGTCTTTTACAAGAGATTATTATATGCCTAACTAACTAACTACTAGACGTGACATCAAGACTTCGAAAATTGATCAACGTGGAAAACATACCTCAAAGAATAAAAGTGCTACTCTCAGTGTCGGCAGTTCCATCGCATTATTGTAGGAAGGATACTACTCGAAAATATTTGCCAAATGTCTTTTGAAATGTCTCAAATTGGTATGGAATATATACGCAGTATCTTATTACGGAAAACAATACAAAAGCACAGTTAGTTGGCCAGTTGTCAAAAAAAATATTTAAAAGCCAATTTCATATAAGTTTTCAAATGCCAAAAAAAGACAAAGTGAAACAGAAAACATCAATCAAGAACAAGAAGATTCATACAATGAACACATAAAAGAAAAAATATCACCAATTGCTTGCTATATTCATTGGAGACCAAATAAAACTGTTACCGTTTGCAAAATTTTGTACGCTAGTTTTGATTTGCAGCAAATGGGGATAATTTTTTTTGGGTTTTACTAGTAAGTATGCGGTTTACAACCTAACCGTTTACGAAAGTGTTTCCAGAGTGGTTCAATGTTATCTGTAGGGTGAATGTGACGGGAAGAAAGAAGCTAATGAGATTTGTAGAATTATGTATAAATATTTACGCCACATAGATGAGATTGACTCTAGTTATACTACGACAGTTGCGCAGGACAAAGAAAACCTTCAGACGCTCTATTCTGGTTCCTAAAATCCTCAATAAATTTAGAAAAAAATTTTTATAAACTTGTTGCTACCTACTGACTCATATATGACCGTAGATTTGGTTCATGGTACCATCGAACAAGCGTATAAGAACAAGGTGACTTTTGGGCCATCAGAATTGCCAACAGTCATAAGAAACGCACGTCATAATCAGAAAGCTTAAGACGTCTTAACGTTGACTCATAAGGATTTTCTAAAGACATTTACGGAAAGAAATTTCCCCAAAATGTTCAAAACTAAAAGCGGCACGATGAGCGTACCACAGCAAGTCTATAAGACAAAACTTCCAATATCTGCAAAATAATTTGACGGATTGAAGAAGTTGTGCACAAATGGAACTGTACCTTCGCAATATCACCAGGAGTTCCAATATGCAATTTAGGCCAAACGTGGAAGATCGGCTGTTGAAGACCGATAAAGAGGACAAAAACTCTGCCTAAATATCGCTTCTTTTGTATTTTTATATTTTTTCAAAAAAATATATATACATTTTTTCCTAATTCAACTTTTATTGAAATATATGTATATTAAAATTATAATTTCTTGATTTTATAGTAATTAAACAATAATAGCTTTTACTAGAGTTTTGAACGAATGTATATAACACTTAAGCAAACGGGTGAACTAGGGGTCAATACGCAACTTCTAGCAGAACACTGGAAAAAGGACGAATATCCACAAAAAATTTATATTTTAAACCAATAGTTCATTTTATTTGATTCATTTAATTATTAACCTAGAAGGTTTGAGAAACTTTTTCTTCAATTTGGCCGACTGCATCTTTACCAAAACAGTTTTCTCCAATTTTCTCAAAACAACGAAATGACGCATTTGCCCTTTTGGCAAAATACCATCGATAGTTAGATAATAAAATTTCTTACAACTCGTTCATACCTTTTTTTGTAATAATAATTAGTATTCTAGGAGATACTTTAAAACAATTAGTTCCCTCATATCTCAGTAATTACTTATCGGATCAAAAATTACCTTAAACGAAAGTTGTATATAATGAAATTACAAACAATTTTTATTTACAAAAATGAGTAAAGAAGAATTTTAATTATTATTTTTATAATTCGAAAATATACGTAGGTTAATAACCGTTTGACTCGACGGATTATGCCCGAAATCTAATTAAATTTTCCAAGATATTGTGTTTACATGACGGACGACCGGCCACCAGAGAGAACATTTTTTTGCTTTATTATTTAATTTTTGTCTAAGTTTCATAACAATTTACCTATTTACTACGTTTAAATGTGATATTATATACTGACTTCCAAAAAGTTGCAACAACTAGAAGTTGTTGAACGATTTTAATGAAATTTTCAGGAAACGTCTATTTTCATTAAACAAAGTGATGATTAAAATTTAAAAACAAAAGAACAAAAGCTTAAAAAGTTTTTTCAATAAAGAGTTGCTTCGCCACTATATGTAATGCACTCAACTAGACGGCTTGGCATGCTATCAATCAAGTGATCTATAGCTCCTTGTGGTATATCATCCCAATCTTCTTGAATCCGTTGCTGAAGATCGTGTAAATTATCTGGAGAGTGCGGTAAATTACTCAGTCGCCTACCAATCATATCCCATACATGTTCAATTGGCGACAAATCAGGCTACCGAGCAGGCCATGGGAGGACGGCAATGTTAGATTCTTTCAAAAATCGTGTTGTAGCCCTTGCCGTATGAGGGCGTGCATTAACCTGCTGGAAAATGGATTTTGAAGATATGGAAGGCCAACTGGTTGTAGCACATTAGCAATGTAACCAGCTGCGTTAAGGTTGCCGTCAATAAAGACCAAGGGTGATCTGCTACCATAACATATTGCACCCCATATCATAACTCTTTGAGTGAGGGCTGTGTTGCGTTCCACAAAAAATGTTGGATTTTTACGTTCTCCACGCATCCGTCTGACCATCCTACGACTATCGTGTGCCCACAATCGGGACTCGTCACTAAACACAATTTGATGCCATTCTTGCTCCCAATTAACCCTTTCGTTGCTCCACTCTAGTCTGCGTAGACGGCGAAGTGGTGTTAGAAGAAGACATAAAAATGGACGATATCAACGCAACCCATAAGATCTTATCCGGCGATAAACAGATGACATTGACATCCTAGGTCCTGTACCTCTCATCCATTCATTTGCAATTGATCGAGTTGTTGAAAATCTATCTCTTGTGGCCAAAACTCTTAAGCGACGTTCTTCGCGATCTGTAGTGATTCGAGGACGTCCAGATTCACGGCGACAATGTTGAACCCCTTCCTTAGACCATTTGAACTAACATCTTAATACCGATGAAACATTTCGGTTTACACGACAAACAATTTCTCTTAGCGAAAGTCCGGCCTCTCTCATACCAATAATACGGCCACGTTCAAAACCACTTAATTGGACAAAATGTTGATGTTGACGTACTATCGGCATTGTTTTCAAGTTCAGAATGAAATTGTGAAGAAACAACAACAATTTACAAACTTGACAGTTGCTAAATGGTCTAATACTTAAAATTTATTGTTACTATGTGCTATGGAAACAACAGGTAAAAAAACAAAAACTACTGGCTAGATTTTATTCAAATTTTAATCATCACTTTGTTTAATGAAAGTAGACATTTCCTGAAAATTTCATTAAAATCGTTTGACAACTTCTAGGTGTTGCAATTTTCCTGGAAGTCAGTATATAAGCGCCACATTTTAAAGTTCGAAAAGTAGGAATCGTGTTTTATACTCTTTTACGATTAACAACAACAACAACACAATTCATGTAATATTGTATTCATGTGTATCTGATAAAAATTTGAAATAGGTAAAGTGCCATATTTTACAATAACATAAGAGACTATTTTACTGCCGCATATCGGTACACCTATACGAAAAACTCAAAGCTATTGAAACACAAATAGAGTAAAAAATTGAAAATTTTTGAACAATGGATTAAAATGCATAAAATTTGTTTCTTTTAACTTATGCTTATATACATTGTGTAAATCAACTCATACAATTAAGTTCTTTATTTAATTTTGCAGAATATACGTAAAAGTACGTACTGTGGAAGTTTATAGGTTAATGCTAATAGAATTCTAAAGTATGAGTTGGTATTTATCAGGTCTTATTAATTAGGTAAACATCTATGTTGAATATTTAGATATTTAATTAATAATTTAAGTGTAATTTTGAAAGCTTCACAAACTTACTAAGTTTAAGGATGTTGGTTAGTTTTAATGCTACGATCATGTATGTGATCCTTGTTTTGTGAAAGAGGTCATTATCATTATTTTGTGGCAAATATTTGGTATATTTTTCTAATGAACTATTTAATTAAAATGATAGAAATTTTGCTAGGTTTTTCTTTGACCCGTAACTTTATTATCCTTTTTGAGCACAATTTTTTTTTAGACAGTTTGAGTATTGAATATTAGTAAATGTATTCGTTTACACTAACTTACAATAAAATTAGAATCCATTTGACGTAAATGTTAGAAAAATTTAAGCACTACGATTTGATCCGCAGCAATAATGAACCTTATGCATTTACATCTTGGCGAATTGCGATTACAAATCAATTTAGAAACATTTACACATTATTTTGAAGTTATATAGTATGTCTATAGAAACGTTTAATTTAGTTTGTATACTGTAATTTGCAAAATCGCTCAACGTAAATAACTTTATTTTAAATAAACTTCTTTTTTAAAAAATATTACATTACAATTCTGTCATTTTTTTTAATTGACGATCTCCCGTTTTCATAGTTACCCCAAATTTATATCATTACATACTCCTTCAAATTACGTAAAAATTAAATTAATTTTTTACATTTTAAGTAATTTCACAACTAACTTTTCAATTCTATCTAAACCTTATCCCGTCTCCATGATTAATTGTAATCATTCACACTCATTCACTCAATGATCCTCAGCCACAATACTAATCTTATTTACTTTCTAAGGCTTCATGATTAATACTTCATATTTCTACTTCATTCTTTTTCACTTTTATTTTACTTCCTTTCTTATTTCTTATCATAATATCTTTATTCTTTACATATCATTTCTTAAACTTTGCATAATAACTTCAATTCCATTGCATTAATCTTAATCTTTCCTTTCATTTAACTTGTCTTCGCCATTTTATTTCTTATTATTTAACTTTACATTGATCTATGACTTTTGTTTTCCATTTTCTTCTTATTTTTAATTCTTAACCCTTTCATCTTACCCTCCTTCCTATTCTTCACATTAAATTGTTTCATTTATACTTTTTAATAGCTAAATACTTCTTAAACTTTACCATAATTCTTGTAATTAATTCGTTGTTGATTCTACATTGTCTTTTCAAACTCTTTTTCTTCATCTCTTTATATTTTTGGGAGGTGGATTGGCTTTTATATCCTTTACATTTTTTCTCTCTAGGGCTGCTTGGTTTACTTGCATTTTCTTTGATTTTCCTTCATTTCTTATTTGTCTATTTAATTCTTGTTTGTCTAGTTCTTCCCAAATCTCTTATATTTTCAGCTTTTTATTTTCATTATTCTTCTGATTGTTAATTATTGCTTTATCTGCTTCTTCTTCCAATGCTGGTTTTCATTCTGTCTTGCATTTTACGACTTTTACCTCAATATCGGCATGTTATCTTTTGATTTCTTTCAGTAGGTAATTAAAGATCATTGTGATGTGGAAGGGTCCCCTTATCTTTTCAATCTTTTCATCTTCTCTTAATGTTCTTGGAACAAGCTACTAGTATCCGCCCTTCATTGTCTTTATCATCTCTTTTTCCTTTCTTTTCGTCTAACATTTTTTGTAAATAATATGTTCCTTAATTTTCAGTGTATCTCCCATTTAACTTTAAACGTAACACCTCCTTCTTTGCTTGTCTCATACGTCATTTGCCTCAGTTTCTCTATTTCTTACTGTACGTTTTTTAAACCTGTCCTACAATCTAAATTTTCTTTATAATACGCTTCTAATTCTTTTCATATTCCTGATTATCATACGTATCCCTTTTTACTGGCATCATTTTCATTTCTTCATAATTTTCTACCATTATTTCTTGTACAGTTTGTTTAAATCCCTTTTTAACTTCATTTTTACTTTTTTTTTCTTTTTAATATTCTTCTCCTTTTCTAGTTCCTTATCGTTATTTTCCAAATTTAACACGATTCTCTCTTCTAACTACTTACTTTCTCTACCAAATTTCTTGTCTTACTGGCCGTCTTCTCAAATCTTTTGTTAAAAATTTCAATTATGTTATTCTTCTGATCCTCCAATTTCTTATCCATATTATTGTTAATTTCTTTTATACTTATTGGTATGTTGTTCTCGATATTTTTCATATCCTTTTTTAAATCTTCCTTCGTTGTCATTTTCTTCTCTATATTATTCAATTTTACAAATAATGATTGAAATAATTGTTCTTTTAAATTTGATCCACCTATGGCCTGATCTTGTCTTCCTGCCTCATGTTCTTTAACTTCGGATAAACCTGTGAACGTCCTATCCTCTTCTCTAACTCTGGTTCTACATTCAGTTTTTCATTTTTTGTAGCTAGCTTGGTCTTGATTCCTTTTAAAAAGTCTTTTTAGACCTTCCAGAATATGTTTGGGGGGTTCCATGTACGTCTCCTCTTGCAGTGTTCCATTCAGATAAGCCGAACTGACGTTGTACTGTCGTAACTTCATGCCGCGTCTTGCCGATACAGCCACCACAGTTCTAATAGAACTCAGTCTAGAAACTGGTGCAAATGTTTCGTTAAAGTGAATTCCTGGTTTTTTGTAGGAACGCCTTTTCATTGATTCATCTGGATTTAACTTATTTCCCAGAACGATTCTGCTGCCGATAAACCTTTACTCCGTTCGGTCTCTTCACAACTTTCCACGTTTTGTTTTTATTACCGATGATATCTCCTTGGCGATAGCTTTCAACCATTCTACGTAATGGCCCCGTTGATTGCCTTCACCCCAAGGGCTCCTCACATATAAAGGTTTCGCAAAATTAAAGTTGATCTTCGTGCGCGGCCTTTTCCTCTAAGTCAATTTCATGGACGGATGACCGTGCGGTACTATATTCTTTCTTCGGTCTCCGGGAAGTCCAGTTGCAACCGCGCTCTCGTTTAGATGTGGATTCTTGAGCGGGCATATTGTCGAGTTCCGGTGCGTTGTCGTTTGGAGTGATCTCTACCTCGGTTATCGGATCACTAACTTTGTCAAGACTGAATTCTTCGTAGCACCTTGTTTCTCCAAAATTGTTCAGGAATCTGACGTTGCGGCAAACTTCCACCTTTCTTTCAGCTGGGATCCATACCTTGTATGCCTTTGAAACTTTCGAGTAGCCCAGGAGCACCCCTTCTTTCGATCAGGGTTTGAACTTCCCTTTGTTGGGATTTGTGTCGAGACAATGGGCCTTGCATCCGATTTCTCTAAGGGGACTCACTTTGGGTGGGGTTCCGTGCCATAACTGATACGGGGTTTTACCATTTAGACTGCTTGATGAACACCTGTTTCGCAGATAATTTGCGGTATTCACAGCTTCCGCCCAAAAACCCGGTGATAAATTTCCTTGAATCATTAGACAGCGAGCCATATTGAGCAACGTGCGGTTTTTACGCTCGGATAGGCCATTCTATTGAGGAGTTAGGCGACGGACAGTCGCCTTTGTATTCCACATTCTTTTGCTAAGGAGTCTAGTTGATTGTTGACATATTCACCTCCGTTGTCGCTTTGGAGGTATTTTATCTTCTTACCGGTTTTAGTTTCGTACATTGCTTTCACAGACTTGAATGTTTCCTACAGCTCGTCTTTATTTTTAAGAAACGAACTTTTCACCAGCGAGTTGACTCGTCTATGAAAGTAACGAAATACCTTTCCCCACTCAACGAGTTCACACGCATGGGGCCGCACAAATCAGTATGTACTATCTTAACAATTTCGAGATTTTTCATTGGAAGCTGGGATATGGTGAAGCGTCCATTTTGTCTTTAATGTAGGTTTCACATTCTAGATTGGAATTTATCTTCTCCAGTTTTATTCCTGTCACGAGCTGCTTCCTGTAGGCGTCGGTTAAATCACCAACGTTGAGGTGTCCCATTCTTCGATGTCAAACCTCCAAAGGTAGCTTTGGGTATCGCGACGTTGTACCAACGGACACGCACTCTGAATTCTGCTCGGTTTCACGAACGTAATTAGGGAGGCCTTATGTCCTACTTTATGGCACTTGTGACACTTGTATTTGAATGTAGAATTATAGTCTTTTGTGTCTACATTTTTGTTCACCAGTTGTTTCTTTGGTTGACGATGGTTTTTCACAAAGAGCGCGTTTTGTTCTGTACTTCTAATTTTGTTCGTTCGGGCTTTGTACTCTTCGACAATTTTGATTCTCAAGGTTTCAGAGTCGGAGAGAGAGTCCCGTGACTCGATTGCACATCGGAAATTCTGGAAGCTTGCTGGCAGGCTGTACAATAGCATTATAGAAAGTAAATCTTGGTCAATTTTTACTTCCATTTTTTCCAGCTTATCCACAGCATCAAAGAATTTGTTCAAATGTTCCTTTATGTCGCCTTGTGCATTCATCTTTTGAAGCATAAGCTGTTTTAGCAGGGTACCCTTTCTCGTTGGACCTTTGGATTGATAATTTTTTTCCAATTTCAACCACACATCGCGTGAAGAAGCGTCTTGGTCCGTCTTGGCCTTCTTGTCGGCCGTGCAGCATTGTTCTGGGTTTTTTTAAATCTCCTCAAACGTATTCCCATTCGTCGTTCTTTTACTAACAATGCTTCCATTTGGAGTTTCCACGTGTTATAATTCGAGCGATTAAGTAATTCGATACGTCTTATATTTGACGCCATTTTATTTATTGTGTTTTGCGCTACATGTTTATATTATTTTCAATGTATCGAACAATAACTGTTTGTACACATTAATAAAAACGTTTGACGCGACCGGCACAAATTTTCACACACAAATTCAAAGGTCAACACGAAGAAATTATACGATTCTATTAATAGGCGTATTTCTTCGTTTCACGTGTATCTTTATAATCAATGGTATTACTTTATGCGGTGTAAGCCGACAGCCAGGTTTTTGGAAGGTAGTGAATCGTAAACTAATTTGTTAACAAATATATTTAGTGAACTATAAAAGTAAAATGCAACTTAATGTTAATGCTTACAACCGCTCTATTTCAGCGTATGTCACCAACTGAATTGTAGGCTAATCGTCGTAAGGTAATTAAAATGTGCAACGTTCTCGCTTCTTAACACTTCTTTATTTAATAAGTATGCTTCATTAAAAACAATTAAAATCACAAAAAAAATATACCTTGGATTACTGACAATGTGAAGCTCTTAATGAATTTGCGAGATAAAGCGCACTCAAAATTTTAAAAACTAAATTATGCAACGATTTGAGTTTTATAAAATAATGAGAAACTTAACAACATATGTCATGAAACATGAAAAAAACGCATGCCTTTAAAAGTACTAACTCAAAGCAACTTTGGAATAATTTGAGTCACTTAATTATTAGAAATAAAAAGAGCACATTAATAAACCATTTCACTAATGCAAATGACATAAATAATTTTTTTATCAATAGTGTTCATTACATATCACCAAATAACCATACCTTAGAATTCTACAAAAACAACAAATATTAGTACAGTGGAAGTATCTATTATTGTAAAATATTTAAATGAAATTAAATCTTAAGGATATGATCATGATGATTTAAACATCTTCATGATAAGAATAGAATGTGTTCACTATTTATTTACTTAACACTTATCATTAATGCATGTATTTTGACAAATTCATTTTCTCTGTTATGGAAAAGGCCATTGTGTTGCCAATTCCAAAGAATAACAATCCACTAGAATGCAAGGACTTTCGACCTATTAGCATTTTGGCATGTTTGTTAAAAATAACTTGTTTTTGGATCGTATCTCGTTGTTAAATTAAATAGCATAATCTCAAATTTCAACGTTTTAAATAGAGGTGTACCACAGGGCACCATTTTAGGTACTCTACTTTTGATCATATATTCATGTTGTGTATTGAACATAGTAATAATCAAACTTAAGCAGACGAAACACAACTGTACTGTTCATTTAGTTTTAACCAGTCGCAATTTATTATGGAGCAATTGTTTAAAGACTTGATAGCATATCTAGAGAATCTGAAAATCACTGTCTTCAATTGAACTCAAACAAGACCGTTTTGACTCTATTTGGACCATCAGCTAAAATGAACTCGTTAAAAGAAACTTGTTACGTTCAAAATTTTATTTCATTGTTATATTTATTTCGCCTACAAATATGTAGCGAACATTGAATTCAAAAATTTTCGTAATCAAGTATTATTGACCTTTTAATCAAAAATAACTCGTGAAATTAAATTTGAACGTACAGTTTAACGAGGCTTTTGATTAAAAAATTTTCTAAAAAGAACGGTGTAATAAAATTGTTTTATTAATGTAATGTTTATGACAAATTACCATTCTTTCTTTTGTGGATTTTAAAATTTTTTTCAGAAGATTAGTGAACACTGGCAATTCTGTCCTTTCATTTTGACTTTGATTTCACTTCATTAATGAAGAGTAGTTTACATGAGCATATTTGCAAAAACATACATATTTTTAAATCATATCAATGGCCTATACATCTGGGCCTTTTCTTTTCTATTACCATTATTTTTGGATACATCAGATAATCTTAATTTACCCGATTAGTTGAGCACCACGTTAAATATTATTTACCCCGTTTACGTGTATGTGAATTATCGCATTTATTTTAATGATTTCTTTTTTTTTGTTATTTGCATTTCAAAAACTATCTATCAAAAATTTAACCAAATAGATACGTGTATTTATGTTGCAAGTAAGGGTTTAATTTTCAAAAAGAAAATATACGAATATTCTATTCACGTATGTTATATCTTTGAAAAATTTGTCGGTTAACAAGCGTTTTTCCGCAACTACTTATAATAATTTCACTTGCTTCAAATCATAAATATTCGATTATACAGGATGGTCCACCAGTGCGTGGAAGGTGAATATCTCTTAAAATATTGGGGTTAGAAAAAAACGTTTGCAATGAAAGTTGTGCAAATCAATGAGGTGCACATTTTAATATTATTTTTGTTTGTACAGGGTGTTCTATAAAAGTACTACATAACAAAGTTATGTTTTTTAAATTGAACCACCCATTTTTTATTACAAATTCAAATTCCCTGAAAATTCTAATGTGATTATACATAGTGTCTAATATGGAGGGTTTTTGCATTATTTTACTTTTTCCGGAAAATTGACGTTTCGAAAAAATTAAATAACTCAGTTATCCCGTAATTTATCTAACTGCGATTTCGCAGCTTTAATATACATTACATATGCTAACTACAACTAGTTGTTCACCTTTCCAACCTCTCTAGGTTTTGAATAATCAGTTATTTAAACTGAACTCCCTAAATTCATGGATAACTTGATTTTTTCAAATGGCATCACGTAATTTTTATGTTATTTTTTTCTAATTATTTTTCATAAAATTTTGAAAAGATGCTTCGCTTTCCAGTAATTAATATCAACCCTTGACTCTTAAATGACATCATATGGGGCAATTTGTAGGTTTGGATTCTACAAAAATTCGACGTATAACAGTAGCAAAATCAATTCTTTGACGTAATTAGTATCATTGATATTGTAATTATAAAAAACGCTATTTTCTAAATATTTTCTAAGTTCCAGGGTTGGAAGGCTATTTGCTTTTACTTGATGTAGTCATCACAGGGGTTTCTTACTAAAAACAAATAACCAACCACATACATAATACAGCATTACTAGAGATATGCATTATTGGCAGTGGCGTAGTATTTAAGTTGAAAAACGTGAAAATTTAGGTTCAAATATCGTCAAAGGAATGGAACTCTAAACTGCAGCGTCTATTTTAACAAACGGAAAAACAAAAACATCTCGGACACGTGTTTCAACAGCTAAGCTACATCCTCAGCAAACCGATACTAAAATGAAAACAATAGGAGTTTTTATACACTGACCGGCGTCACGCAAGAGTTTGCATCAAATGGGAAAAATTTTTGTAATTGAGATATCCGAAAATTTCTTTTGGCAAATGAATTCAGCGTATCAAATGACAAAAAAAGGACTTTGACAAATGTCATGTGACCACCGTCATCGCGGGAAATTTAAAAATATCCCTTAAATATGTAAAAAGTGAGATTAGATGACAAGATATTGAAAAATACCTAAGAGAAAAGTTGTTCAGAATTAGATTGTACGTCTATGTGCAAATTTTCAAAAGAAAATAACAACTTTTCAAAAATATTAGTTTACCGCTATTCTTTCCGGAAATATTGAGAAAACAAAACTTCTTGCGTTTGATTTGCATAAAACACAATAAAACCAACAAAAAACTTTACAATCCAGTAATTTTTATTGATTAGTCTACCAATGGACGGTAAAGAACAAAAAACATTGTTTTTTTAGGACGGACTTCGTTGCAAACTCTTTGCCGGTCACTGTATAAGCTTGAATAATTCCGAAATCATCCGTGATCATCATAATACATAAGCAAATTTCTGTTTTTAAAAATTTCCAAACTTTAGTATCTATGACTGCAAATCATCATCTACATATCTAAACCAAATTCTAGGAAAATAATCTAAATTATTTTTTAAATCAGTTTCAAATTTACCCATGAACAGTTTACCCATAAACGGAGATAAGCTGTTACCCATTGTTGTACCATGATATTGTTGATAAATATTATTGTTAATTTGGAAGTAGGTTTGACTCATACATAATCTTGCTAATTTAATAAAATTATCTACTTTTGAATTGTCTAAATGACTTTGGTGTAACATATCTTTAAAATAATCTAAAGTGACATCTATTGGAACACTTGGAAACAATGAACAGACATCAAATGAAGCTAAAACTTAGTTCTCAGTCAGCTCAATGTTTTTAATTTCTTCAATAAAATCGTATAAATTTTGAACACTGAATTTTATTTAATTGACTCTGTATTTTGTTTTATTTTGTTTCATAGTATTACTCTTGTATTATTTAAGGTTTAAATTGAAAACCAAATATTGTCACAAGTCAAATTTGAGCTTACACCCTAAGATTTCATCGTTTTTATATTAATTATTATTTTTTTTTTATTTTATTTTAGTATTATTACACAATAATGAAAGTCATCCAAATTAATATATTTGTACTCTTGATGTATATATCTAACAGCATGTCTATAGACTGTTATTCACCTAAACTTACTTATTAGATGGTGAATAAAGTGAATTTGAAATCTGAAAAATTAGAGTCTTATGTTGTTAGAGATAAGGTAAAGGCACCTAAGATTGCGCACTTAGTGTATTTATAGCCATAGAAATAAAGATTTATGATCTATGACAAATCATTTTTTTATTTAATGAATCTCTTGGTCTTCAGCTAGTATAACAATACAAAAACAAATTAAAAACATGAAACTTAAGTCCTTAAAAAACATTTTTCTAATAGGCTGCAAATGCGCAATCTTACAGGCACTGTCCTCTAAGAATGCGCAACATTTCCTCTAAGATTGCGCATCAGCAAGAGTCGCATTTAAAGAGCCCAAACCCTTCGTAGCTCGAACATTCTTCGTGCCACCATTGATTACAGCCACTGCATTGTACCCAGTCCTCAGTAATGGGTTCTTCATAGGTTTCGTTACATCCAGGACAGTTAATATTTTCTTTCTCTTGGACGTTCTGCGCCGATGAAGTTGAGGGTATTGCAGGATCGCTGAAATTGCTCTTCTTGTTGATTCGTTTGTTCGTATTTGTCTTCTGTCCTTGTAGGAGAGCATTTTTATAGGGAGAGGAGGATAACACCTCGGATTTTTTGAAGTTCTTTTCGCTTTTTGCTTCCACTGCCTTTGGTAATGGGGATAAATCAGCAGGTGAGATTCTTGGTTTCTCTTTGTTATTTTGAGCTCCTGATGAGTTATCGCTGTCACTTCTTTTATCACCAGGCTTCTTAGAGTCTGCTACAACAGCTTCATCCTCTTGCTCATTGGGACAGAATGTCACTTCTGAGGGAGCAAAGTCGTCCTCCGAGAAGATGTGCCTGTTGAATGGGTGAATTCCTGTTTTCTCGAACGACCGAACTGCCTTCTCCATGTTTGCAACTCTTTCATAAGCGGAACTGAATATACTGGCAACGTTACTCTGTGAAATACCAATTCCGGGATGGTTCACTAACCATCTGTCAGCTTCTTGAGCATAGGCTTTTTCAGTGGACCGAAGAAGCCAACATCCAAAGGTTGAAGCCTGTGGCTTGCATGAGGCGGCAATGACAGAAGAGTTATGAAATGTTCTCTACAATAGAGAACTGCTTGAATACTGCAGTGGGAAATATGATTGTCTAGTATGAGAAGAACTGGATCCTCTTTTGTTGGCTTGACAAACTTGTAGAAATGTTTCAGCCAATCAGTAAAGAGTTCTGTGTTGATGAATCCCGTTTCGGAAATCATTCGCAGCGTTCCCTCTGGGGCATCTGTGAATAACTCTGGCTTCATCCGTTTTCTCGGGAAGATCATAGCAGGAGGGACATAGATTCCCGTAGCACTCATGCAGCACACAACTGTAACGGTTTGTCCCCTCTCACCAGATGCCACTTTACACACTATTTTCTTGCCCTTTGATGATATAACTTTTGGCAGGTTATTCGGTACCGTCGATATGCCAGATTCGTCCATATTGAATTTCCGGTGGGCTGGAAATTTCTTTTCAGAACAAACACTGGCTAAATTATCGAAGAAACGATCACATTGGATTTTGTTGAACCCAATTGCTCTACCCAAACTACATTTTTCTGGTGTACGCAATGCCAGATTCTGCCTCTTGCAGAAGGCTATAATCCAGTTTTTCCTGCTAATCTAGTAGTCTTGTTGAATCTATGCTCAATACTATTTTTATCAGCAAACTCAAATGCTAAACTCATTAGTTGCTTCCTGGTGACTCCATAAAATCTCTTGTCTAGCTCTCTTACATGATCCGCGAGTTCTTTTTCAAGTTCAGGAGAGAAGACAAATTGGTACAGTGCCCTGTAAGATAAACCAAGACGTATGTTAAACCGTTTGTGTAGTTTTAATTTAGCCCTAACTTCTTAGAAACTATTCAAGGCGACACCAATAAATAAATATATATATATACATACAACATAAATTTAAAAATATATGTTATATAGCCTACCAATTTCAGTCGGTTTCTTAGAGTGGATTCTTTAGTTCCCAATGAAGCAGCCACTTTACGTTGACTTTCGCCATTTTGAATTCTTCTCCTAGCATCATCAAGAATTTCCTGAGTAAATATCAGTTTTCTCGCGGATATTCTATTATATGTCGATGTCATTATGCACTTCAGTAATAATCTGCAAGAAAGAATATCGTACTTTGAAATCCCTTGTACAAAATAATATGTGCCTCTAAGACTGCGCACCGGTGCGCGATCTTACAGGTTTCTACGTGGTTCAGAAGTTTAGCCAATAGATGTCAGGTGTTTTCACTTACAGAACCAACGAGTGATGCACATCCTCATTCAGATACTCAGCTTTCAACAGAAATATTTTAAATTGATATATTTAGTCTTATAATTGCAACAATGCTTATTATAGCTACACTTAAAATTATATTAAGATTAATGAATTCAGTTCTTACCTTGTAAATCTATATCGAAACACTTCTAGAAAAGATTCTCACACCAATGAGCACAGCTTTGCAAACGCTTTCCAACTATATAATAACGGCAACCAACAGTGCTGCCAACAGTAAAAAAAAACCAAATCGTAATCTTAGAATATGCGCAATCTTAGGTGCCTTTACCTTAGTCTACTTACTTTTATAAAATATTTTGAAAATTGACAAAACGTCTGGTTAGACCGCAGGTCAACCGCAACTTGACTAATTTAAATAAATCACACTGTATTTTATGGAATTTTTAAATCTATTAAATTTGAATTAAATTAATTAAATCACAAGATACACAAGATAAACAAGAACTCTATGTTTTTGAACTTATTTTCCAAAAACTTTTATTTTAGGTATTCAATTATCCAATCAATTAGTTTCTCAATTGAACAATAATTGCTTCTTAATTTATCAGAGATTATTACTTATTTTAATAACAATAATTTCTTCGTAAAGAAAGACACCAAAAACCATTAAGTCGTTTTTAAGGCTATGTTGTAGAAACCATCAAGATTGAAGTAGGAAAAGATCTTGTTATGCCAAATTCCTTGTGGCGTACAGTTTTTAGACGAAGATGCCATTACATAAATAAATGAATAGTTGATAAGTTAAATAATTCCTCCTATTCCTAATTTAATAAAATAAATTAATCTTTATTTAATAAAATAAATTAAACTTTATTTAATAAAATACATTAGTTAAATTAACGATAGGAGGAACTATTTAACTTAGCGATTATTGCTTATCATACAGCTTTAAATTTAAGTGATAACATGTATAACGTAACTTCGAATTTTTGGAAAACAACAGGATGTAGGTGCATCATCTTTACATAAAATTAAATAATAATTCTTTTAGTTATTTACAATTCTTATTGGGTGCTATTTATATTTCTTTCCAAACATAATTTCCGTTATCTGAAAAATATGTTAGCTTCTTGTAAAATAGAATTTTGTTTTAATTTTTATATGGGTAATGCAAAATGCATTGAAATATTTTAGTAGTTTCTCATTTTCAGTCTCATGAATCACAATTGGTTTTATACATCTGATGCATATACATTCATAGCAGCAATGCCAGTGAAAATATTATTTTATATGAAAAAGTGGAATTTCGATATTTATAATTAAGAATCGCGAATTAAAAGAAAACCAAAAAAAACTCGACGTATTTAGGTCACGAAAATGAATTATATTATTATTTCTAAATAAGACTCTAAATTTTTCATTAGCGATTCTATTTTTTTCTTTCGTTAATAGATGCTCTAGGTATAGTGTAGGCCAAAATTTGAAAATGGAGATGATTAGAGCTTTTAAAATACTTATTTACGATGAAAGTTCATTATCTTTCACACACGTATTATTTTGACGTATACAAGTCACGTAACCCCAACCGACAACACAAGCAGATGCTGCCCTAATTAAGATTGAGTAACCTTTCCACTTTGAAAAGATTTCATTACAGAAAATGTTTGTTAGTCAATTTAGTTTTTGCTTAGAAAGTATCGTTCAATACGTGGTTTGCGCGTGACTTTTAAAGTCGCCGTAATTTTCGTGCGTTAGTAAAGCATGGCAAATTATATAAAAGCTATTTCTATTAACTTACTGAAAACCTATCTCTACAAGTCTATGATAGTTTTTCCCATAATTATATTTTACGATTATGTGTTTTTTGTCTCACGTTCAACTGAACCTATAATTTTGTCTGTATTAAAAGGGGCGATTTTCGAGGTATCATGGTTATACATGGATCGTCGGCCGACGGCCCCAAAGGACAGAAACCTTTTTTCATAAAACAAAGTAAAAACAAAATTAAATTAATCATTGAGTTGCAATCACACACGAATACATAAGCAATTGATTATTTATGGCAAAAGTTTTATGAAATAATTTTTATCTACGTCTAACCTATAATCAGAATATTAATCACAAAATAATTGTGTGTGAAATGTTACTTTAAAATAAATCGTGCGTAAAAAAATAAAATCGTATGTAAAAGTGCAATGTAATTAAAATGGGATTTTCATTATTAAATGTTTTTGTTGTCAAAGTTGCCTGGCAACGTAGACTCGAAAAAAAGCCAAATGGGTTTTTCTGTTGTAATAACTGTTTCTATTTGCAAAAATTAATTCTGGCGTCGGTAAAATATTATATGAGACACGTGTTGTGAAGGGCTTTTTATGCTCTCCTTGCGATTAAAACTTTCACCTACGGCTCGTGTTTTTAAACTCTGCAATTAGTGCATAAAAGCCTTACTTCATACACTTGTATTATAAAAAAGTATTATCTTCGAATATTTTCACCCCACTATACAGGTTTATACTGATCTTCTGGGGACCATACATAACAGTTACATTACAATAAAATAATGAAAGTGTGCCATAAGAATAAATAAATAAATAATTTAGTTCATTAAATGAATTATATCACTGTCCTTCAAGAATTGAAAAAATCCATAAACAGGACTTTTAAATCGTTGTATTGATTTAAACTGAATATATTTTAATTATTTCGAAAGTACTTTATTTAATTTGATTTTGTTTGTATAGGTTGTATATAAAACAAGGAAGCCCTTTTACTGCACAAAAAAAATGCTTAAATGGAACTTAAAGCTCAATTAATTGACTAAATTCTATATAAGTTGAATGTGTATCATGTTGAGGTAAAAGAACTTATTTTTGAAACAAGAATAATGCGTTCTATTTTGGAATCAATAAAGTATGTGTATACGTCCTTATTTTGAAATTTTGATTTTATACTAATAATTTACTGAAATACAGTGTGTCCATTGAGTGTGTAATTGTCCGATTATGGGCTCCAGACTACTTGTCCGAAAAGTGTGAGCAGGCTTCCCAAATAGACTAAAAGTGGCACATTTTAAAAATATTTTCTTATTTTTTTATAGAACACCCTGTATATTTTTTCACCATTGAATAACTTCATCTCTATCAGACTACTTGTACGAAAAAGTGTAAGCAGACTTCTCAAATAAACTAAAAGTTGCACATTTAAAAATATTTTTATATTAACAGGGTGATTCAGAAAATATAGTCAACCAAAGTTGATTTTTAAAATGGAAACTCTGTATATTTTTGAACCGTCAAATAACTCATTGTTTCAAAATTTTTAATAGATGTACGGTATCAAAGATATTAGTGTACCGTAGAAGTTATTGTACAGATAAAAATAAAAGTCTGAGTTCGGCCCTAATAAGAACTATTCTTGATGACCGAAAATATTGTACAGGGCGTCCAAAAATTTGTTCAAACTTTGGCATCACAAATACCTATAAACTCAATTTTTTCAAATGGAAACCATTATTTTTATGTAACTAGTGAATTCTCCTTGCGAAAAAATCAATGGGTTCAAGTTGACACAAATTCTGGCAAATCAACATGGTGGTTCAGAAATCAATCAGTTTATCCGTTTTCTTAAAAATGCAAATTGAAGAGACAAAAAACAAAATAAAAAAACTGACTTCTTTATCTCTCATCTAAATCCAGAAGTACCCATACGAAACTGGGTTTGTTTTGCCGGAACAAAGTGAAAACCGATGGAATTAGGTTTTTTTACTAGCTACTACGATATGAACTATTTGAAACTTTTTGTGTAGACTTTTTCTTACCATATATCTTTTTCATATACGAGGTGTTAATTAAGTAAAAATTAAAAAAAAACGAAGACGCAAATTAGTATAACGTTTTATAACTTTTTTAACATATACAGTAACGTACACTTTGAAACAAAAATGATTTGTATCATTTTACCAATGGCGTGCATAGAAGTAACGCTCCAAGTTTAATTTAAAAAAATATACAGTATTGAATTTTTTGCAATTATTATAAGATTAATTTTTTGGTTTTGGTTTCAGTTTTTGTTACTTTCAAAACATAACATACATAGCACCCTTATTGTTTTTGTTATTTTTCTCTGTATGCCACTGGTAAAATGATACAAACTACTTTCAGTTTAAAAGATTTCTCTGTATACAGGCTGTCCGTTTTTTGAGTGCCACTAGAGGATCTCGCTTATCTTAAGAGATACGAAGTCGGTTAATTTGGTTCAAAGTTGCGCATTTTTATGCTGAATTACAATCTAAAAATAAATTTGAAATATCTCCAATAATTTAAAAAATATCAAAAAAAACGAAAATTTTTTTTGCCGATAAACTAATCAGATTAGACATTTCTAATCAAGACATTATTCAGACACTTTTTCATGGAGAAATCGAATATGACATCACTTTTCTAATTATTTCCAACATGGCGGAGAAACACCTGTCAACTTCATTTTTTCTGAGGAACTCCATTTTGGATTTTAATATTTCTAAATGATATTTCTCTATTTCTCTTTACAACGATGTATCACACTTGGTAGTCCAGTATTACATTTTGGCAAAAATCCAATTTTTTATTTTTTGCAAGCAGTGCTTTGGAAAAAAACAACGTTCTTTTGTTTTTGGTTTTTTGTGATGTTACATTCTTTAATTTTTATGTACTTATTTCTTTTGTATTTGTTCTGATTTGAGTTACAATTTTTTTGCAAAACGAATGTTGTTGCGTGTTGATCAGTTGAAAATCGAACACAACTAATTCAATTCCAACGCCGCGACCAAACAGGCGGATCAAAATGTCATAATTTTATTGAAAACAAAAGAACGTTGTTTTTTTCCATAGCACTGCTTGCCAAAAATGAAAAATTGGTTTTGCCAAAAATGTGATACTGGACTACCAAGTGTGATACATCGTTGTAAAGAGAAAAAAAACGACATCTAGAAATATTAAAATCCAAAATGGCGTTTATAAGAAAAAATGAAGTTGACAGGTGTTTCTCCGCCATATTGAAAATAATTGGAAAAGTGATATCATATTCGAATTCTCCATTAAAAAGTGTCAATAATGTTTTAGTTAGAAATGTCTAATCTGATTAGTTTATCGGCAAAAATTAAAAAAACAAAATCAGAAATTTTCGTTTTTTTTGATATTTTCAAAATTATCGAAGATATTTCAAATTTCTTTTAGATTGGAATTCAGCGCAACTTTGCCCAATTTAACCGACTTCGTATCTCTTAAGATAAACGAGATCCCCATAGTGGCACTCGAAAACTATACAATTTTTAATGATGAAAATTAAAGAAATTGTACTAGCAAATTTTTTCAAAATTTGAGTACCTTACTGGATTAGGCTTTTTGCTTAAATGGGCATTTACCAAATTTCATTAATTATTAACAATTGTTTAGCTAAATTATAAATCACATTATTCTTATGAATTTTATTCATTTGATCAAGCGAGAAAAAAATTAGTCAGCAAATAATGTATCATAAAGTATATAGTTTTAAAGGCTTTATAGTTTAAAAAAGGTAGTCAAAATCGTCTAACAAATATAAATTTTATGGGAGTGTTCTGCTTTCCAGTTGGCCAAACTGTATATAAAATGAGGAAGATCTTGAAAATCGCTGAAGAACATATCCGCCATCATCTCAAATTAGTTAGATGTAGTGATGCATATTTTGAGCATGAAGTATTTTATTTGTTTTTATTGAATTTTTGATATATTTCTTTTGTGATATTAAAGTTTTTCATCATAGAACTGGATAGGTAGTGAAGAATTTATAATGCAATGGCAAGCATACATTTTTTTATAAAAGAGGAATTAAAAATATAACTACATTTTAAATAATGGTAATTATATCAAAATATTTACACAGTGTAGACGTTTTTGAATTATATTTTGTTAATAATATTGTTTTATACATTTATTGTATATAACAAGTTTATAATTAATGATATAACATTTAAAAATTATTCTGTCTTATTGAAAAGAGGCGAACATCATTAAAAATTATTTTTTTATTAATTTAGCAAAATCAGCAAAATGAAATTCAATTTTAACTGTCAGTTTTCTTAGTCATTTTCTCTTGTTACTGTTTACGTTTGTATATTTTATTAAAAATAATACATTTAAATTTTTTTTTCTCGTCACCGATTTGTTTCAACTTTTAGAAATTGAAATTAAGGTGACAAATAAATAAATTGTGAAATGTAATTATTTTTTAATAAAAATAGACATAAATATTCTATTGTTCTCAACAATGTCGATAGTAACTAACTGTGATAATGTACTTGCGTAGTGTGGGTTTCGTACATTGTGTGAGCTGTAAAATTATAAAAAATGTTTGTTTGCCAGGACACGATGGGGAAGGAGGTTAGTAAGAACATGTTTTTTATTTTTACACGTTGTGATTACTGTATAAAATAAATCATTACCAACACTATACTTAATCCTATTTGAATTCAATTCCTTCTTTTTATAGAAACCTTTCAAATTACGTAACCATCGAAAATAAATGTGTACTGAAATCATGTAAAAGCACGAAATAGAAATTTTGAAATAAGTGCTTTTTTATATATTTTTTGACCAAAGTCGATTATGATGGTGGAATTATTAAATAAAGATAGTTAATTATGATATGATTTGTAAGTTGTTACCAATTGTTACTAGTAAATCCACATACTTTATAGTATAGATTTGACCCCTATACATGTTTTAATGACGATAGTAACAAAGTCAAATTACAAAATCCTTATCGACTCGTCGGTTCGAATCCTCCCCGAGACGATATTTTTTTTTGTTAAATTAAAAACTTACAAATGAGTATAAGAATATTTTCTAATAGACATTTTACCACTTAATTATAATTAACATAAATGGTTTATACCAGATGTCCCAAAAAAGTGTTAACATGGGATTGAAATATTAACATGTAAAGTCATATGGCCAATGTTAAATGAAAAGCACTGTATATTTGTTTTTCAGTTACTTTATGATTATTTCATTTTTCTTATTAATATTACCTAATCGCATGCACACTTTAATTAAATTGTATTAACAAAGTTTCACATACGTAAAATCACTGCTATATGCGCCGCTATAAGTCTTTCTTTTAATTAAGAGCAACAATAGACGCTTAAAATTACATGTGATGGAAACAATTGTTATTCAAAATACCCTCCATATGACTAGTATTTGATTACAAAGATTTCATTAACTTTCACATTTAATTATAATTTTATTTTGAATGCAATTAATTGGCAACAATCTTTCCAGGAATCCTATGAAAATACAAAACTCGAATATGCGGTATTACGTATACGTGGTTTCAATTTGCATTTATATTCAATGATAAAAATTAATGGAATTTGCTTTTGTTCCACTGTTTGTGTGCTAAAATTAAAAATTGTTATAAAGATGAGACTGTGAAAAAATTTACACCATATAACAAATTTACTTCTGATAAGGCACGCAAACTTTTCAAATTTTAAATCTTGTTTTCGTCATCTTTTCGATGTCGTTCGTAAGGCACTTGGATGTTTTCAAACTTTTTTAGGTTTATCTATTAGTTTCTGTCATCGCCAGTATTTAACATTTTTTGAAGTTTTGTAAATTAAAAACTTTGTTTCTGTTGCTTCTCACACTTTTATTTTGGTTGATCCTGGTTCGTGTCAAGACTTATCCCAAGCAGCACCAAATATTACGTATATTAGTAAATAATATTAATTAAAAAATTTCTTAGGAAAATATTTGTTAAATATTTTAGGTAAACATATACAAAATATTTGAAATAAATCTTACGTAAATATTTCAAGTAAATATTTATCAAATATTTTAAATTGCCTTATAAAAATTGTTTGAAATAAATAATAATGTCATATTTTAAATAAATAAATTTAAAATATTTGAATCAAGTTTTCTAATACTATTTTCTGAGCATTTAAAAATGTAAATAATACAATAATATTAAATCAATTTACAAAAAAAGTGAAAATACGAGTATATCCGAATTTTTTGTTCTTCTTTACGTTTACAAAAAAACTTTATTAATACAACAATATTTATTACATAATACAAATACATAAATTCAAAAGTATTGTAAAATAACATATAAACACTACAAACTACAAAATAAAATAATAAATTATGATCTTAATTTAGATTTCCTCTTCAATCGAATCAATCCTGTAAGTAAAATGTATTAATTATTTAAGTATAAGGCTACACAAAACTTTCTAAATATTGAAATTAATAAGACTGAGTCGAGTCCTTGTCAAAGCTGATGTATTTTTTATCATATTTAAAACTGTATTTTAATATGAAAATACATTTTGCTTCCGAAATGCAAAAATAGAAACCAAATTAATCTTCTTTTAAAACCTTCTGGAGTTCCCCAGGGTTCTCACATGGGGCCTGTACTGTTTTTGCTATTTATAAACGATATAAGAGATTGTATCACTAACTGCCAATGTTTATTGTATGCGAACGACCTTAAGATATTTAGAACTGTAAAAAATATTCAGGACTGTATTTTGATTCAAAATGATTTAAATGCAATTCAAAATTGGTGTGGTAGAAATGATTTGTTCCTGAATATTACTAAATGCAAAGTCATATCATTTTATAGAATTAAGTATCCGATAGAATTTAAATATTGTATCAATAATATTTTAATTAGAAGGGTAGAAACTATTAAAGACTTAGGAGTCACATTTAGTTACAATTTAAGTTTTTGCGCACACATTTGTAACATCGTGAACCATGCCTGGAAAATGTTGGGGTTTATATTGAGAATTGGTAAAGATTTATCTTTCAGGTGTGTAAAAATTCTATTTTGCTCATTAGTTCGTTCTACCTTAGAGTACTGTTCTCAAATATGGTCCCCTTACATTAAGTATCAGATCGTCGATATTGAAAAAATTCAAAATAGATTTTTTAAAAGCAATATCTTTTAAGTTAGGGTTACCAGCATTCAACACTAACAATATTTTAATGCATTTGAACATGTCTACACTAGAAAATAGACGTATTATGGCCGTTTACTTTTATATACAAGTTGGTTCATGGGCAGATAAGATGTTCTACTCTTGTAGAATCACTTGATTTTGGAACTCAAGTTATCATTGTAATACAAGAAACAATGTTTTTGTTCAGAATTGGTCATTTTAATACTTGGTGTGCCTATTACTCTCCTCTTGTACGAATGATGCGTTATGTCAATGTTTTACAATCTGATCCCCAATTTGATCTGTTTTACCCAAATATTAACGTTTTTCGTAGCAGAGCAAAATCTGTAGTTCATTTTCTCCTCTAGTGGTATAGTTTATTAGCGTAGTAAGAAAATAATATTAATTATTGGTACCTTGCAAATGTTATTTCATTTTGTTTTGAAATGGATGTATTTTTATGTATAGTTGTATACCTAGTTTATTAGCGTAGTTAGAAAAATTACTTATTGTTACCTTGCAATTTTTATTTTTATTTCATTCTGTTTGAAAAGGATGTATTCCGTTTGAATAATAATAAAAATTTAATTGTATTCAATGAACAGCATACCAATTATTGGTTGGTGGTTGTGATTACACCTGCTTGATAAAAACAGGGAAGTCGAATTTTTGATTTCCTAGTCGGTAGCGTTAGGAAACCGTTTTTCACAACTAAAAAGTGTGTCGTATAAGTATAATTTAAAAATACCATATTTAATTGAGTTTTACATGAAATTAAATTTTGTAGTATGCTTTTAGTATGGTCTCTAGGGTCTGTCTAATTCTCGTTTATTAAGAAATAATTCAGTTTTCTTAGTAAAAGCTAATAATTGGTTTACAATCACGACCAGTAAAAAAAGTCCTCAAGGCCCTCTGTTATTGTAAACAAATGTGCTCCCTATGCCAAAAACGTACTTAAATTACTGTTTGTTCTGCACCTGCACTTTTACTTGTTTAATTGTTTGTCATGCCTCTGCACTTTACTTGACCCCATTCAATTTATTTCACACAAACAAAAACACTCAGGTTAGGGATCGTATACATACTGACCGATGGTTAATACAAAATAGTTAAAAAACAAACACATTAAAGTTTTATACATTCATGTCATTTCTTTATTTTGTTGCAAAACAAAAAGACTTCCTAGCTTTCGGCTACGAACTATGAGTAGTAACACCAGGACAAACGCTTTGGTAAAAATACCAAAGACTATATTTACCAAATATTTTCACTAATGCTTAGATAAATATTCACTGAATATTACCTCAACTTATTTGTTTTCCACTAATTAAAATAAAAATATAATATTTCCTAAATGCTGTGAAACAAATATTTTTGAATAATCATACATAAATATTTATTTCACAATTCGTGTAAATATGAATCTGCATGTAGATTCATTTAACGCAGATTTCCAACAGACAAATATTAGATTTATATTTATATAATGTTATTGAAATATTTGGTGCTGCTTGGAATCTTAAACTTTAACTGAATATTATACAAAATTGAGTATTAATCATTTATTTTTAAAAGAACTGCTCGTTAGCGGAACACTCATTAAAATGATGGTGTCTGGCAAATCATGCAGGAGAGAGAGCAAAATTAACAAAACATGTCTGACAAAGAAAGACCTAAATGGTATTTTTAAATTAGTGTTATTATTATTATTAGTATTATTAATGCGAATACATTACGTGATCGTTAAAACGAGTCGATACCTAAATGTCGCAATGCTTTGGAAAATGGAAATAAACTACTTAAGTATTTGTTTTTATGTAATAAGTTATAACACTTTAAAAAGGAAAAAAAAAGATGTTACTTTACCCACTTAAGCTATGTGAGGTTTGGCTAACACGAGTGGAGACAACGTGCGGCGTTATTTTATATGGGCGCTAGCAAACCTTCTAGTGTAACTTACAATCTGTAAACGAATGGGGTCTGCTCCAAGTAAACAGAATGCTTTTAGGCAAATAAACAAATCAAAAATGTAAAGGACAACAACATTTATTAGAAACAAAAAAAATATGTAAGGAAAAGTATTGTGACGTGCAAACAGAATTAAATCAAAATCTGAATGAAATTTGAAATTAATTTGTACAACCAAAAATTGTTACCTGGCCAAAGTGTGACTTGTTATTTTAATTATATGTTAATATAAGGTAATATCACTCAAGCGCTTGTTTAATGTATCCTTATTTAATTATTCTGCTTTTTGCACGCTTATGAAAGTAAAGAATAAAACTTAATCCAGATAATTATTGGTGCTACGCCACTGTAATAAATCTGTTAATAATTATGTCAATGTAAATAAGTAATTTCTGTATTGCACGTTAAAATATTTTAATGTAAATAATCAAGATTATAATTAAATGAATTAAGGTGCGTACGACAAATTTTAAAATTAAGTCATAACCTCAACATCAAGAACAATGGTAACATGTAATTAAATAAGTTAATAAAATAAACAGTCGGGCCTTTTAAAACAGAGATCTGGGAAGTCCTATGAGGAAATTTAGCCCCAATCAGGGAAGTGTTGTGGGAAATAGAGCACCAGGTTCCGTCACAGTTCGGAAATCCAATTTCCAATTGTTTTCTAAACGTAGTTGTAGCAAGAAACAAGGTAATTGTTGGTAACTGACGCAGTTGGAAACAGGGTATATTTAAATAGCTTCTTTTAGGTTTAGCATCTAGTTCCAAATTTAGCCTCTTTTAGAAAGACTATCAACTTCATAAATTGAGTAGTGTAATTTGAGATGTTACATGCACAAAAATTAGTTAAATATGAAAAATTCAAGAACTGAATATAAACAACTTAAAATTGTAACTATGGTATCTTTTAAAAAACGAAAAAACCAAAAGCCATCCTAGATTTGCTAAATAAATAATGCAAAATAAACAAATTGAAAACTAGATGGCGCAATATTTTAAAAGCGTTACTAAGTAAGGTGTGCAAATGAATGGAGTGGGTTTCTTCTAAGTATGATCTTCTTAAGCAAATTATGAAACATAACTAAATCATGACGTATGTAAAGTAAGTGCGTTAGAGCTACTTTTTTTTACTTGCATCTCTTTTCCAAAATTAATAAAATATTGTACTAGTGACCGTAAATTTATTTAATACAGTTTCAAAATAAGTGAGGTAGTAATAATACACCACTAAAATAACAGTAACCAATCTACGGAGTTCTACAATTATGTGCACTATTCACGGTTGCTTGGCAAATAGACTGCTTTACACCAAATTAAAAATGTATCATTTTATAATTGTTGCTGTGGTGGTTCGATTCGAGATCATAGCCTTTGTATAAATACGGCTATTCATGTGCACACTGCGTGTTCAAAACGTACTAGCTATTTTGCTTCGTGAATTTTACTATAGATATTCAGGAAATTGCTAAAATCATCTAATATTTATTAGAAATATTAAAATAAACGAGAAATTTCAAGGAGGTTGAAAGATAAATTAGTACCAAATAACTGTTTATTTTGGGGAGTTTATTAAAGTTTAGAACCGGAATGAGTTTTATAAAACAAAATTTAATTCGGGTTAATTCTTTACTCTGGCTTTAAATATTTATGAAATGTGTAGGTATATTCAATTTAATTTTAAGCAACAAAAATGTGTTATATGATTGCATGAAAAAGAGATTAATTATCGTTTTTAATCTTGCTAAATACTTTACACGAGCTAGATTATAACCTCTTTGATGATATAGAAATACTAAATGAGTACGTAATAACATCAAACAGAGGAATCATATTTAAATTAATTAAAATTTTAGTATTGTTGAGTAATTAAATGTAGTACATTGGTACAAACTTTTTAAACAACAAAAAAAAAAAAAAAAAAAAAAAAAAACACAAAAAAACACCAAAACAAAAAAAACAACAACAAAACAACCCCCCAAAAACCAAACCCAAAACGAAAAAAACCCCCCCCAGACCCACTTTTAAACAATTAAAAAAAATAAAAAATAACAAAAAATAAAAAAAAACACAACAAAAACACCATATTTAACAATCAAATTTTTTTCTTTTTTTTAATAATTCTAACAACCAATTTATACATTTCCTCCCCCAAAATCACCAAACCAAAACCAAAAAAAACTCCCCACAAAAGCACCAGGAGAGAATGATTGTTTTATAAAACTATATTCGGAAATTGTTTTGGGAATAACAAAAAAAAAACTTTTTATTAGGGTAATTAATTTAAGGCCAAAAACATAAAAAAGAAATTTGTCTTGATTGAAAAAAAATTTTTTTTAAAAAAAAAAAATTTAATATTAAAATAAAAAAATTTTTTTTTTAAAAATTTATAAAAATTAAATAATTTTAAAAAAAATTAAAAAAAATTTTTAAATAAAATATTTTAAAATAATTAAAATTATTAAAAAATAATTATTTAAAAAAATAACTTCCAATACTAACCTTCACCTTTTTTATTCTACCTTAATATGGCAATTTAGTCGATAAATTGGTCTTCGAGAAAATGTAATAAATGAGAAGTTGTTTATGCACTGCGATTTGGCAAAATTACAAAACAACCATTTGGGCATAATTCTATTGGATCATTTCCTAAAAAATTGCAGCTCACCTAAAATTAAATAATATAGAAGCATACGCATTGTTTTCGTAGAACGCTCTACACTACTTGCCGATAATGGTGGAGACGTGATACAATTAAAGAGGCTGGGAGGGTGGAATCTAGTACGGTGGCTGAAACTATGTTGACAAATCTTAGATGGACAAATTCAATAGCACAAATGTTATCTACACAACGTACCTCAACTTCACCAATCCCCCATTATCACAGCAGGAGACATTACAACAAATCTTTTCTCACTTCACAACCGGGCCTTCTACTTCACCAGTGTTGATTCACATCGCACACTTTAATAAAACAAAGGAGGAAATGAAAGGATGTTTAAATGTGAACATAAACACTTACGGTAATTCTAATGTAACTATTAATTTTTCAAAAAAAGATAATTTGTTTTTATTATACCCTTATCTTGCCACCATACGAGACTATGACTACCTCAACAATAAGATAGCCCTATAATCGAGGTTAGGTATACACTCCCTGGATGTAAACAAACCTTACAATTTTATGGAATTAATAATTCAAAAGATTTATATACTTATTTATTTAAACAAATTTTCCATAATATCATTAGTAATTACTCTTAATTTAAATTACTGTGGTGTCAAAACAATGTGTATATTAGTTGTTTGTCGTGGTAAATCATGAGTTACTCTGTTGAAACTACGGATAGCAGTAGTTGAATGACCTTCTTGAACAGATCTATAATTAGTAATAACTAATTCAAATTCACACATAAACCTTCAAACATCTCATCTCCACTAAGCTTATGTTATTTCACTTTCATGATCGTATAACCTCTCTTCATTCTTTTCCTTTTCGTTCGTACCAATCTAAACTTGAAACAGAATATTGTTTGTCATATCACAAATACAGAGTTAGGATCCAACTATTATTTAACTTATCTGTAAGTTCATCGGATGTTCCTATGATGTATAAACCACCTACTCTATTTTCCATTCGGTGATCCTAATAATTAACTGAAATATTGTTTATTTTTAAAAAAGAATTAAAAAATTATTAAAAATTTTTACATAATACTACATAGCATAATTATTTACATCTCAAAATGAAAAATGAAAACTATAGCAATGCCAGTTGGTTGGGGTTTTTTTTTTTTTGATAAATTTTGAGTTTGAAATGTTTTTTTTTTTTTTGCTCTGATTAGCTGGTTCAAAACTTGCTGAGCTCAGGCGATCTCATCTCTGATTAAGATTAACTTTTGTTAATTTCCAAGGAGACAATTGTGACAATTATCAGCTTAACAGTAAGCCTAAAATTAAAGTTAATTAATGACTGAAATAGTAGGTCTTTGTCTGAATTGATATACTGTATCATTTATGAAATGAAATAGTAAAATTTTAATTAAAAAATTGTCAAAAAAATGTATTGCCTTTTTCAAAATTCGTATTAGAAACTTATTACGTATTTAGTTACCTAGATGTCAGGACATTTTTTTCACCCCAAACAAGCAAAATTAATTTAATTAATTACACATATTGATGTCGAACTAATTAATGGCAATTTTAATATCAGCTAATCTATTAAAACATTACATAAAATTGGGTGTTTGGCTGATATTTACATGGATAATAATTAAAGTAAGCTTAAACAATTTCTGAGAAAAAATTGTATTAATTAAACACTTTTTTTTATAAATTAAATAATTTTCATTGGTCAAAAATCCAATCGTTCTGTTAAACTGCAAAATAAATTTGTTTGATAAACTACTATTTGGTAAACATCGCAGGTAATTAACTCACCTCTCTACTTATCTGTGCAAATAAAATTAATATGTATAAATGCAAAAGGGAGTTTGACGATAGGTAACTTTCAAAATTAAAATGTTTGGGATACTACATTAGATAGTGTTGATGTTATCTCAACCTAGTTCTATATTAGCTTAATACGTTTACCTTAACAAAAGCTTTTGTATTTCTATACCAACAAAAGCAAACTTCAAAATTCGCTAAAATAAAGTTACCCAATTTTTAAACGTTAAACTATTAATCAAAGCAACAAACAAAAATAGAAGCAATTTTTTGGGTAGTGATTCAGGGTATTAAAATTTATGTATCTTAACTTTATGTTTGTATTAGTATATGTAATTGCTAAAATTTTTTTGTAAATAAATATGTTAGAATAACAGAATAATTAAAAACATAAACTCTTTAATTTAATCGCTATAATTAATTGTATTCTTTGTTATTAAAAGCTTATCCCAACAACAATAGCATTTTGAAAATCCTGTTTTTTTGTACGTACAACTTTAAGAGCTTTTATTACAATTCAAGAATATAAATCAGGCATAAACTGAACAGTAAAGTGAATAATGGGCTTGTAGCCTAAAAGAACTTTTCTTTCTTCCGTAACGGTTCAATTTGCTATTATAAAAACAGTCGACTACTTAAAATAAAAATGTAGGTAAGCCGATTTACAATGGGAATTAGTTATTAATTATGCAAACAAAGAAACTTCAACTTTAACGAATGAATTGAATTACATTTGGGTACATCCGAGTAATTTATTGAGTGTTACGAAAATAATTGATTTATCTAATTATTTTGGAAATAGTACACACACAACATTTTCAATAACATGTGTAGATTCTTCGCGTTTTATAAACAAAAAAAAATTATTCTTGTGTATAATGTAGTAAAGTTTATTAAATCTCCTACGTATACATAACTCGAATGGGTTAACTAACTGAAATTAAGTCAATTTATGATAATAGTTTAAGCTAAACGCATTTTGCATGAAAGTACAAAGGTCCCGTGTACTTGATTGTGTTTCAATTTCTATTATCTAAAACTTTTGTTGTAAATATAATCCGATTTTCTATCAGTTTTTTAACATATCAAGTAATTAATTTCCTTAACCATTATTTTTCTGTTTTTGTATTTGTAATAGGTACAGAATTACACCTCAAAACAATTTGATTCTTATTTTTTTATCCTCGTATAATACAAATTATACTATTGAAAACAGAACCAAGAAAGGATAATGAATTCAGGCAAATAAATATCGATTATTCATTTAAAATCAATTTGAGCGTAATATCCTTTAATAAAGAAAAGAGATACCCGGAAAAGCGCTTGTGTAACTGAAATAAATCCGATAGTTTATGTTATAATAAGTTTGTATCATTTCATAGTACTATGTGATAAATTCGATTACTAATGTAGTGGAAAATGCGATTTTTCTATAACGGTATTGATAGCTAAGATAAAATTGGATTGTCAAAACTTTCATAACTGCTTAAAGGATGATCTCGTTTTCACGAAAGTTTTCTATTAAGACATATGATAATGACAATTATTAAAATTTAAGAAGTCGATATTTTGTTCGAAGACAGATTAACTTTAACTTATGAATTTTTCATTCCACTTATTTCAATCGCCTTTTTTGATGCTGCACTACGTTATTTTAGAACGTATTATTAATTTCATTGTATAAAATACTAGTAGGATATGAAACAGCATATTGATAAGTTTTATACAATATTTTAGTAATTAAAAAAATTTAATATTTTATATTAGTAACTTTACCCATGTTGTGTTTTTAAATCAAAATTTTTGGACAAAATAAAAATATCTTGACACTGAAATTCATCCTAAACAATCTATAATTTCATCTTGTATAAACCCTTCAATTTTTAGACTTTTTCTAAATTAATAGAGCATGTGCCCATCCTTGTATATCATCTTATCCACAACCGTTAATCAATTTTATACGTTTTGTAACATGTTTTGTTAGTAAGTTTTTATTTTGTTTGTTAGATTAATTAATTTAGATATTAAATTTTAGTATTTTGTGTATTTTTTTAGACTAGTGTTTATATTTTTTTATGCAAATCATTTTGGCGAATAAGTTGTTTTATCACTTCCAAATTCAAAAACATTAACATGATCCGATTTTAATAATCCTTAACATTAAGAGTTTTTGCTTAATAACTAGTGTTTAATTGAATTTAAAAAAATTCAGTATCCACAATTGCACTAAAATATTAACAAAATATTAAATTATCTTTATACATTTAATTATCAAAGTTTAAGCTCGTAGTACCTTTACCACAATAATATAAATGCATGCAACATATAATAACTTAAAATGCAAATACATGAAAGATTAATGCGAACATTCAAAAGAATTATTTAACCAGTATAAAAGAAATTCTTTGTTGTACGGTAAAAACAATCAAAATAAATTTAAATAAAATTTATTATAGGGATTAAATTAAAGAGTGTTTCTATTGAAGACGAACAGTTGAAATGCAATTAAATAGTATTTATTGCTCTAAGAAATGTATGAATGTGTAATTTGCTGTGATGTGTTTCCTATATTCTTCAACATGACTTTGTTATTCAAAATCTACACATTAATTTAATACCGTTCCTTATAAATTATAAATGCTTCTCTTCAAAATGTTAAGCTATCAAAATATAATTAATAATTCGGTTTCTACCCTAATCTGCATCAAAATACTTTATTATTTACTTATTAGAATGAAATATATTGAAATTGGAAATAAATCAATTCTTTTATTATTAATTGACATAAAGTTTATAACTTCTAAAAATTTGTTTTTAGCGCTATTGGTTGCTTTAGCACCAAAAGAATTTTCTTTATTATACAAGTAGATCGGTTTAGAAAGACGATATCAATTGGTGTTAACTTTGTGGATTGTTTGGTTACGTTCGTTAACGGATCTGTCAATCAGAAGCTAATAAAAAAAGATGCCTCAAATAATGGTAGTTTTAAAAAAGCAGAAGGATGTAGTAATCCTATATTGAACATAAAAGATATTCCTGTGCGTTATCGAACCTAATTGTATTTTCTAAAACGCTTTTAAAATGTAAAGCATCTATTATGTAATTTTTCAATAAATTCTAAATCAATTAATTGGCGTAATTCTTTAATGTATTAAATTTAAAACTGTTTATCATGCTTTTTTTAAATTTTTAAAGAATATAATTTTTTAAGGTATGTTAGGAGGGTTTGCACCGTAAATTTTGCAATTTTGCACTTTACCAAAATTTGCAAAGTGTAAAAAACATTAATAATAATAATAATAATATTTATTTCTGTTAATATGCAAAAATAAAATGTGCATTTACAGAAGCTTACATAATAGGACTTAAACGTATGTGATTTTCAAATTCATCTAAAGAATAAAATGCATAACTTTTTTTTCATACTATTTAAAGATTAATTTCTTGTTTCAATTGTTAAATAATTAAATAATTTAAATGATAACTTTTATGGGTTTTACTTAATCTACAGAAACTTAATCTAAAATTATTACACTTCCGAGTGTTGTAACTATGTGCATCAGACATCAAACTACACGTATCAGAATTGCATTTAGCGTGCAAAATGCAGTTAAGTATAAAGATACATGGTAAAGTTAAAATTTTAAGTTTTATAAATAAGTATTTACAGTCTTATCTGTAACTAACATTTCCCAATATTCTTATTGCACGACGCTGTAAAGCAAAGACCCGACGTACATCTGAACAATTTCTCCATATAATATTATACTCGTAGTAAAACAAATGACTTTGAATCGTAGCTGAGTACACAAGTAGGTATCAATATTCGACTAGACAGACACACTATCAGCTAGGCATCGTAATAAGAAAATGTTCCGACTAAGAATGGTAGACAATTTATCAATGTGTTGATTGAATAAAAGTTTAGGATCGATTAAGACAACTAAAAATTTTACATTATAAGGATTAATAAAGTTGTGCTGTTTAAGTGTAATTATCATCTGCATCGTTTTGGTGGTATTTAAATTAAGATTATTTGATTTGCACTAATGATTCACCGAGGTTATAATATTATTTGCTGCAGTATGCACACTATTTATTTTATGTTCTTTAATAATAATTGTCGTGTCATCAGCATATTTCAAACAAACTGCTTTGTTCTTTAAATGGAAAGTAAAATTATTAATATACAGTAAAAACATCAAAAGCCCTAATATAGATCCTTGTGGAACCCCTCTTTGAATTGTTAAAAAATGTGACATTTTTTCGTCAATCCTCATAGCTTGAGTTCTATTGTTTAAGTATGATATAAGTAAAGCTACACCATTGTCATTGAACTTGTAGATGTACAGGGTGTCTCAAATTGGTGTGTTTTGTGTGTTATCTGGCAAACTAGAAGAGATACAATAAAAGTAGTTCAGATGTCATGACTTCTTTTTTTGTTAAAGTAATGATGGCTCAATTAAATTTTCCATAGCTTCCTGTATTTGTGAGACACAGGGCGATTATTGAAAACTGCCAAAAACTACAAGGCTCTATAACTACCTTATTATTGAAAATAGAAACACAATATAAGGACTTTTGATAGATATAACACGGCAGAGTTCAGTGGCGCACAAAGAAATTTTTTATAGGGTCTAACTAAGGAAATATATTGCAAATTTATGTTTTTTAAATGAGACACCCTGTATATTTTAACATTTTTTTATTCCTTTTTAATTCTCTTTTATTTGATGTAACATATTATATATCTATTTGCACTGGTTTGAGCTATAGGGCCAAAAAAACAGTTATCTTTATTCGTTAGACATTTAAAATGAAACCGTAACAAATTTGGAGATTTTGATACGAGAATACTTACGTGTAACAATTTTATTGATCAAAATATACAAAAAATAATTTAGTTTTAAAACGAAAATAACTAACTTATAAAACAACAGTAACTTAATAAACAATAATCAATATAACAACAATAAACAGAATCTACTATAACTAATTTTTTCTTAAATATGAAAATTACATTAAATGTTCAAAATGCCCTCCATTTTGTTCTAATAATAATTGACATCTTTTTCGCACCGATCGTACACAATTGAGTAAATGCACTGGTTTTATTTTTCTGGATGCTTCATGGATACTTTGTAATAATTCTTCCCTACTGTCGAAGTTAGTTTTATAAATATTATTATTTTTTAAATAACCCTAAATAAAAAAATCGGGAGGATTTACTTCCGGAGAACGAGGGGGCCACCTAACCGGTCCATAAGTACCAATCCACCAATTACCAAATTTTTCGTTTAGATAATCTGCAACGAACTCTGCATTATAAGCAGGTGCTCCATTTTGTTGAAACCAAAATGTTTCCCTATCAGTCAACGCTTCTTCCTCCAAAATTTCTTGCAAATTTGTATCTAATATGTCTATATATCCGGCAGCAGTTAGTTTATTATCAAATATATGATAAACAAGTTTATTGTGTTTGACAAAACAACTAACGTTAAAACCGAATCTACCTTGTCTCCTGATACCTTTAACTAAGTGTGGATTTGAGTCATTCCAATATAGTTCATGATGTCGGTTAAATATTCCTGCACTGCTTATGCGAGCTTCATCACTAAATCAAATAAAAAAACCAACTGCAGCGTCTATTTCATAACCAACAGAAACACAAAAAAAAAAAAAAACAAAAATGCACCAAAACTTGACTCGGACACGTGTTTCAACAGCTAAGCTGTTATCATCAGCGATACGTAGTGCAGTTTTGGTGTTTTTCGTGTTTCATCCAAAATATAAAAATTGGGTTGCTCATACGATTAAATAATCACTAAATATAAAAATTTTGTTGCTTACATTACATTTTCTATATACCACTGTGCAAATTGCATCCTTCTCAAAAAATCGTTTGGGTATAATTTTTGACGGACCGATGTCCGGTAAGGTCTAAATTTATGTTTCTTTAAAATTCTTCCTGCACTTGTTTTTGGAATACCTATTTCCTTTTCAATTTGACGTAGAGAAGTCATTATGGTGTGCTTGTATATAACCCAACGTATTTACCTCTCTCTCTTCATATTTTTTCGTATTTAGCCGTGGTTTCACGAAACATCATACTCCATTAAATTTGAATCAAGCTTTTTAAAAATCCTCTTGCCTGGTTGCCTTCTTTCAGGATATCGTTGAAAATATAATTCAGACGCATCAGTAACACTTTTTGACATTCAATGTATGCCACATGCATATCATATTTTTCATAATTTGCAAAATTCATGCTTAAAATTATTATTAACAACTACGTCAAAAAGTAATTCTGACAGTGACACGTTATATTTTATTTTCCATGGTGGCAGTACTAATAATAATAAACTTTATTTATCTAAAAGACCTATTCAATAGGTATAAGACAAGTCAAACATTACATAATAATTAAAATAGATAAAATTTAAAAACCACAATGTAGAAACTCGTAAATACTATAAAACACATGATTTTTTAAAATTACTGCAACTTTATTTTTAAAACTAAGTCGTGACATGTTCTTATAACTTTCTGGAATGTGATTATAAATTGTAATGCTCAATACATGTAGAGACTTTTGAGATAATGACAAATTCACTTTATTTGGTAACAATAAATGGTAATTTCTCGTTAGATAATGATGTTCAGCTCTTTGTTCAGAATGTGTTTGTTATCATATGCAAATAAGGCTAACTGTAATATTAAAAGGCAAGGCAATGTCAGTATCTTAAAAGTTTTAAATAAAGTCTTACACGAATCAAATCTGCTTTTTTCAACATACATCTTAAAATACGCTTTTGAACAATGAACACAGTTTCTAAGTAGGAAGAAGTGCCCCATATTATGATGCCATAAAGTAACCTTGATTGAACTTCAGCGTAATAAATTTTAGTAGCATACTTATATCCAGGTAATGCGTGAGAATTCTTAATTTATACCCAGTGGAATTCAGAGTTGAAATTAATTTATCACAGTGATCTTTAAAATTTAGCGTATCGGTTAGTTGAATTCCAAGAAAATTAACGTTATCTGACAAATGTATACGGGTTTGATCTAAGTATAACAGAGGCGACACAGAGAAGTGCTTCTGTTTGGTATGAAACATAAGAGCTTTTGTTTTGTTGGGTTTAGATACAAGCAGTTTGCTGTAAACCACCAATGCAATTTATCTAAAGCGTTGTTGCATAATTGCTCTGCTGAAGCAATCGTAGGTGCTGAGCATAATAAAGATGTATCATCAGCGTACATTACATAAAAGACTCAGATAAGAACTGGGTAATATCATTAACATATAAAGAAAACAATTTGGTCCTAAAATGGAGCCTTGAGGTACTCCTACTACTACCGGGAGAGCATCTGATCTAAAAGTTTTAGTCCCGAAATTAGTGTTTTGCTTTAGTTCTACGAAGCAAGATCTATTGGAAAGGTAGGATAATATTAAATTAGCTGCATTACCACGAATCCCGTAGCAATATAGCTTATCTAAAAGTTTTGAATGTTGAACACAATCGAAGGCCCTACTTAAGTCACAGAAAATACCAATAGACAACAATTTATTATCAAGGCTATTAATTACCTCTTTGTAAAAACTAGAGAGAGCAGTTGATGTAGAATGATTCGATCTAAACCCATGCTGAGAATTATTAATCACTTTATGTTTTTCAAGAAAGTCCAAAAGCCGATCATGTATAGCATATTCAAATACTTTAGCAAAAGAATTTATTAATGAAATAGGTCGGTAATTATTTAAATCTAGTTTGTCACCTTTTTATACACCGGTCTGACTGCAGAGCATTTTAGAGCTGTAGGAAAATTCCTTCTTTAAATGACAGATTGATTAAATAAGTAAGTATCGGAGCTAATATATCTCTAAATTGACGAATAATTTTGCAGTTAATGCCATCCGGACCTTGGCTATTTTTATTTTTGAGTTTTTTAAGCATTAGTTTACTTAATTCGTCAGAAGAAAAATTATTTAGGTAAATACTATTGGGGTTTGAATATTTAAGAGGTATATCTTTAAAACCTGAATCAATCTTTGCTGTTATTGATTTTGGAATATTATCGAAGAAAATTGCGAATTGGTTAGCTATATGAATTGGATCTGTAATAATCTCGTTGTTGTATGATCTGATCTTTATATTTGAAGAGCATTGTGCCTTATTTGTTAAACTATTAATAATATCCCACGATTTCTTTTGAGGATTATCCGAGTTAAAGATGGAATTATTAAAAAATCTTTTTACTGTTTTCACAGAGAGAAATATGTAAGCGTTTTTAGCTTTGTACATGATATTGAGGATGGGAAATTTATTTTTCAATATATACAGATCTTTAAGATTTCTACTAGATTTTCTAATATTTTTGATGTCCAGTTTTTTTGGTAGCATTAACATTTACAGAAAAGTTTTGACTGGGAAGCATTTATTGTAATGATCCAAAAAGCTTCTTGAAATGCAATAAATTTTTCATCTAAGGTTTCCGCTTTATACGTATTTTCCCACGATTCAAGAAGTAGTCTGTTATAAAAGTTTAATTTACTCAAATAGTTAAAAATCTCTTAGTGAACTTTGGTGGCTCTTGATATGTAAGTGTATTATAATTGATCGAAGAACATAACAACAAAGAATGATCCGATAATGGTAATTCATTTACCTTTACTTGAATAGTGTCAAATATTGTAGAAAAAATATTATCAATAGAAATATCATGTTATACAGTTATTTAGTTATACAAAGCAAACTATATCGGATTAATCATAAATAGAAACTGAAGAGAAATAGACAAAATATCCAGACTGTCGTAATTTTAAAATAGGTAGTAGGTAATAATAATAATACAATTAGAACCAACAATCACCTATACCTATATTTACTTGGTTCCTAAGTTACTGATTTTATTTTTCAATAATCGCCCTGTATCTCATAAATACAAGAAGCTATGGAAAATTTAATCGAGCCATCATTACTTTAACAAAAAGGAAGTCATGACATCTCAACTACTTTTATTGTATCTCTTCTAGTTTGCGAGATAACACACAAAACACACCAATTTGGGACACCCTGTACTTTAATTTGTTAATTAGGATATCATGCGAAACAGTATCAAAGACACGTGTAATATCTAAAAAAAATCGCCATGGAATATTGACCACTTTCAAAGCAATTGTTGTTGCACCATTGATTTTACACTACTTTGCATTTTCTAATTTTTTTTGTCACGTATTTTGTGTGTTTATTTTTGATCTTTGTTTTATTTTGTACTGGCAAGACGGGCATAAAATAAAGTATGAATACACGAAACGAAGCCAAAGATAAGAAATTAGCTCTGTTGTCATTAATCAAGCAAGAGAAATATGTTCTTGTTGAATCGTTTGCTGGTAACAAACTGCAAAATACGAATAACTGATAAAACAAAATCATTGGAGGTTTGCATTTGAAAGAAAGTGGACATTTGTGAGAGATTCACTATTTAGGCCATGGAAAACTCGAGCCTTGTTAATGGTATACATTTTTCATATACTTTCTTTGTTGATCGTTATTTGATAGAGTAAACGGGACAACGCTAAACGAACTGAAAATGGATGAGTTAATGAAAAAAAAATGAACAAAATAGATTTCACTATTTTTGAAACATTCTACAAAGATCCTCCAGCATTAAACTGATTGCAAATGCCTTGAAAGTTCCGGTGTTGGTGAAAAGAATTTTGAAATGTAGTTTACTGAGAGTTGGTAAAAATCATTTTTAGTTTAATTCCTTACAATGTCACACCGTGCCTGTTTGAAGAGGATAACAATAATTGAAACAAAAATAACAACCCTACAACTTCTGAACGATAAAATACTAATGTTATAAATCTAAAGATCGCGGCAAGTTCTAAGAAAAATTCAAATCAAAAAAAGACAAAATTTATTAACTAAAGATAGATTTTTAGAAGTTGAGATAGATAAAACTAACTTAAAAATAATAAATAAATAGAACAAGAACCAAATGTAACACAATCTTAAAATACCAAAGAGTTTACTAAAAATGTCACAACCCCGGAAAAACAACTGATTAAATTTTGCTTTTGCTGCCAAATTAACGGGTTGCTGATGGAGTTGATCCATATCGTGGTTTTCTCCTTCCACAAATCCTTTCACAATTTTGGCATGTTCATCTTCTGTTTCCAAATTTTGCCACATTGTGTAAGATACAACATGCTAATACCAATTTTGCTGCTTTCTCTCGTTGCTTAATTTTTTTTTTCTTTTAAAATTCCATGTCTTATAATATTTTGCGCACCGAATAAAATCTAATTTCGTTTTCTTGATATGGGTCTCTTCCTAACCGTGGAATTAACCAAATTTTTGGAGAATATGTGCTATCTTTGAAAATAACTGCTCCGGAAAAAAAGGCGCCAACCTTTTTGAAATCTTTGAAATTCTGCAAAATTTTTCAAAACTCTTGAGTCGTGAACACAGCCCGGCTAGTTGGCGTTAACAGCATAAAAAGACACATAAACTTTACTATTTTGTTTTCATGGTGCAACATTTTTATGCAATATTTTCTTTTAATGGTGCTATAAAAAACAGATTGCAAAGTGTAAAGTACAAAGTGCAAAGTTGCAAAGTCGAACGGTACAATGCAAGCTCCTGATCGTACAGAACATTTTACAGAACGGTATTATTTGCGATTCTCTAGCTCCGACAAATTTTTTTTAGGGTTAGACAAATTCTAATTGTAAGGATTTACAAAAATCTTAATATACTATAAAATTCAGATTACAAAATTTTAACACAAAATAAATTCATTTTTACCTATCATAACGTAATGCGTCGCGTGCACACTCAAAGAAATTTGAATTAGAAACTATTTAAATTTGTCCTCTGGTCACCACAAATGATGGGTAACTTCATACAATATTTGGGAGTACTATTTGAAGGTTTATAGCTTTGCTATTACTTTTCTTCGCATCTCTTAAGGGGTAGAAGTAGTTTTGTTAAACTACGAAATAAACCGACATCTCCGAGTTTTTGACAAACCATGTCATGTATTTACATAGGTTAACTAGTAACAGCAGCATATATTTTTGAGAAAGGCGTAGTAAGCATCAAAGCGGTATTAAGCGGTTCTTTAAATAAAATAGGTTATTAATAAACAAATACAGTATGACATGTATACTTCATAATACAATCAGAATTGTGTCCTACATAAGCAAAAATTTACATTTTTCAATCAATGGTGTTTTTAAATTTGCAAAATAAAGCCATAAAGCCAAATTTAATGTAAATTACACCAATCAATAGCCCTTGGAGAGAGGAATCTAACGGTGGTACCTCCAGTGTCAAAAAACTAAAATGGTCTAAAAATGAATATTTGCACCGATCTCGATGAGTAGATAATTATTCACAAAAGTAAAATGTGCGTCTTACGACATCTCGTGTAAAACAGGGACACGTGTGAATAGTATAAACTAAGAAAATTGCCAACAGTTAACTGTAACGACTTGTGTGTGTTAAAGTGCATGGCGCTATCTACGCAATAACTTTAACGCGTAAAACAAACACGTGTGTCGATAAAGCCAAGATTAACTTGTACAGAAGTACACACGGTAGATAGCGCCATGCACTTTAACACACACAAGTCGTTACAGTTAACTGTTGGCATTTTTCTTAATTTTTCACTTTACACCAATCATGGGGCAATGTAAGCTCAGCATTGGGAAATGTAAAAATTGCTTATTATTATCCTAACTTAACCTAAGAAAAATCCACACCTTAAACAAACCCAATTGTGCCAGATGGTAAGTCGTCTGGGCCCTTTTGAATGGAAGAGAAGAAATAACTTGTCAGTTCATGGCATAAGGCGACGTTTCGCAACTAATGTAGTTTCTTCTTCAGGGCTCTATTTATTGGCAAGAAAACAAAATACATATAAGAAGGGGTTAGATACAGCATCAAATAATTGTAAATATAATTAAAGCGAAAATACAAGAAATATACAAATTTATATATACATAATTAAAATTCGATGCGGAGTTCTATAGTCAATAGTAAAAATTTTGTTAAACAGATAAAAAATATAGAATAAAAACTGTACAAAATTATAAATTTGGAGTACAAAATTTTTTTTTACAAATCAAAAAATTTACTTACATTAAAAAATAGTTTGTTATAATATTATCCTTATAATTAATTAAAAAATACTTACAAGCCAAAGATTGAGACAAGTTTCGTAGATATTGGTAATTGATCATCAACAATACACAATAGTTAAATAATTAAACTACCAAAAATCGGACACTTACAACATGCAAACAATCAATAACTTCTTCTCTTCCATTCAAAAGGGCGTCTTATCATTTGACACAATTAAATACATCTTAAAAGATCCAACAACTGAAACTTCAATATAGTTTTGTGTAATTTAATATAATTACTGAAAAATTTTATGTTAATTTATTATTAATTGCGATCTAATAAATTGATTTAGGCTAATGCATAATTGCTACAAAATAGTTAGTCAATAAATGCTGAGGCACGTTGACACTTACCATTTTGTAAAGTTTTGTAAAGAATTAGTACACTTATAATTTAATTTTCCCGCTTTTATTTTACTTTCTCCCATAACCGTTGAGAGCGCTGAAGACAGTAACGCAGATATTACAGAACTTTCCTATCTAAATTGTCTGATTTGTGCAGATGGTCATTAAATATTTAAATGATGTCAATGTCAATAATTTTCGATAATATTCTAA